>CAIGQZ010032368.1:521927-534128 GCA_903798205.1 Danio tinwini
CACACACACACACACACACACACACACACACACACACACACACACACGCTCAGACCCGCACACATACTTGCGTGCTCATTCATTAACCGACACACATTGCTCAGATTCGCACATATACAGGCATGTTTATTTAGTTGTTATTATGTTGTTTATTTTGAAAGTGTCTTTGATTTAGAATGAGTTTGATTATTAAACACTTTATTTATAAATGTGATGTGTTATTGTTTCCCCTATGTTGTTTAAGTGGATCCACCGTTTGTTTTTTAAAACAGGTCAGTTTGATTGTGTTCAGACGTCCTGAATTTCTGAACTAGTATTTATGCTGGATTATTATTTTGTTTGTTTATTCATTCGTTCATTTTCTTTTCGGCTTAGTCGCTTTATTAATCTCTGGTCGCCACTATGGAATGAACCGCCAACTTATCCAGTATATGTTTTACACAGCGGATGCCCTTCCAGCTGCAACCCATCACTGGGAAACATCCATACACTCTTGCAATCAAGCACATACACTACAGCCAGTTAAGTTGATCAATTACACAATAGCGCATGTGTTTGGACTGTGGGGGAAACCGGAGCACCCGGAGGAAACCGAATGTGTCTGTAAAGTGTTACAGAAAGCATTTGTAAAGTTTCAGCTCAAAACACCAATCAGATTATTGATTATACCTTTCAGAAGTTTCTATTTTATAGCTTTAACCATCAGGTAGTGTTTTTTCTGAACTGTGCCTTTAAAGCTAGTCTTTCCCGCCCACCGTTCCCACATGCCTGTCAGCGTGCCTTAGGGTGTACTCACACTATGCTATCCGAACTGTGCCCAGGCCCCTTTCCCGGATCGTTTGAGTAGTGTTAGTGCTCTAAATCATGCCCTGGCCCGGTTGGAAGAGGTGGGCCTGAGCACGGTTCACTTGGGCTGAAAAAAAAAACTGAAAGCGAGACGTGACTTTTAAGGAACTGTTTGATATGGATTAATTAATTAATCATTCGTACTGTTCAATGAATGCAAACTGTCGTAGATTATTAAAGACGCAAACCCCTCACTGCACCACAGCTGCAGCTTCAGCAAACCTCCTAATTCCTGCAGCACGAGGACTTTATGATTGTTTATGAGCATCAAAAGTGTCTGATCTGTTCAGTGAAATATTAGACTGCATCACCGCATATCAAACCACTTAAACCATATAACTAAAGAAATGTCCACTGTGCTGAGCGAGAGGCTTACTGAACAGCATATCATTAATGACGTAAGAGCGCCCAGGCCTGAATGTAATGTGAGTGCGGGCCGTCGGGGGAGATGGGAGTTGGGACAAGCGTGCTTTGGCCCGATTCAAGGTAACTGTACATAGTGTGAGTACGGCTTTAATCTCCTCCCTCGGCTGCGTCACACAACAGACAGACATGAAGGAAACAGATCTCACGTAACGTTTGTGAGAAACCTTTACCAATGAGTATTTGATGCTTGATGTTGTGGAGCTGCAACGATGAGTCACACACGATGTCCCTACAAAGTTCACGCACACACACAAATACACACACAGCGGGGACACACGCGTGCGCACACACAGCGCGCATGTTTAGCTTTGCACTGTTTTTGCACGCAAATGTGACAGGATACAGGTTAATCTCCACTGCTGTATGGATATCTGTTATGTTAAAGTACAAAGTAAACATGATTTAACGTCCACAAACCGGGATTGAAGCGTCTTCTTTTATTATTGTTCTGACACGCGGCTGTACTGATGAAGTAAATCACTGCAATTCATTAACATTCACTGTTTTAAAACATTATAAACTTGTCAAACTCACTCTTGATCACATTTGATGATGATTGATGATCCTAGCGAACTGATCAGATCTTTTATTCCTGGTTGCTTTGCGCACGTCCTGTCTTGTTGATTTGATTATATACGTTACTACGGAGACATGTTAATATGCAGCTGTCAATCAATTCGGTGGGCGGGGGGACCTCACTCCTACGTCAAGTTGCGATCAGTCTTAAAACCGCTCCAATTGGTCCACTGTTTTTAGGTTGTTAATTGAATAAAAAAGGACTGAGTGTGTTTATATCACCCCAATGTCACGCTCTATACACTATACCTACACATATGTCTGTCCAAACAGCTTGAACAGTGGATTTTTCACCATAGGTGCCCTTTAAATAATGTGTCAAAACAAGCAAACCCTAGTTGTAAACATGCACATTTTTTAACATTAACTGTTCTTCATAAAACAACAACAACATTAGTATATAGAGTTTGGTTAAAGGTCTTTTGAGATGGATTGTTGACATGGACAGATGAAAACTAAGACTTGCTTAAAATGATTTAAAACCTACTAGACAATATTTCAGTGAATGTTGGACTTTTTAAGAGCACGCGGACACCCTGTAATGATAAAAATAATAATAATAATAATAATAAATTAAAATGTATATGCAAAAAAGTACACACAGATAGATTTTATTATTATGTAATTAAGCTATTAATAGAACTGAATCCACAAAAGTTAAAATATTACAAAATAAAATATATATATATATATAAAAACCTGTAGATTAATCCAACATTTATAACAGTTGCAGAGAGATTGCCTCCTGCATCATTCAAATCACGTGTATGAAAGCAATTTGGCTTCCGTGTAAAATATAACGATGATAAAAACAGTTGTGGTGGACCTAAATGCTTTCTTAGGTTATTAATTAAAGGTGTTTTCTGTCACTGTTTGTTTAGCCTGCATTAATGTATTCAGTGTAAAGCTGCACGATAAAACAGTAAAGGATCGCGATCTCAATTCAAACCTGCACAACATGAATGTTTATTAATCCTTAAATCTGTGTTTGATCGAGAGAGATTCAGTTTTTACTCTTTTTTTAGTTGCAAACAATGACATAACACAGAACTGCTGGGAGAACAGTTTATAGTTCAGATATAAACACTGATGTTTATGGGAAAGATTAAAATCCCTGTTTAATGGAGCTTGACGCTGGTGATTGTTGTAGTAGTTACATTGCGTAACCAACAGGTGGCGACAAACAACCAACAAAATTATGTCACTGAATAGATTTTCAGAAATGATCCACCGGTAATGAAACATGAAGTTTTTTATGAGTGAACTGTTGAATCATTAATTGAAGATTAATATGATCTGATGTACAACATGTTTCTATATTTAGCATTATCAGCAATAGTACCATCATTTTTCCTGTTGAATATTTGCCTCTTTTTTTCAGCTGTTCTTTTATAAAAATTACAGCTTCTAAGTTCTATTTGTTAGGCCGGTGGTTTTTGCAGTAATATTTTTGTATAAATTATCAAACTTAGAAACCTGGATATAGACGCGTCTCTCTGTAACTGGGTTATGGACTTTCTGACTAACAGACCTCAGAATGTTAGATCAGACCACATCTGCTCCACCACCGTCACACTCAACACTGGTGTACCACAGGGCTGTGTGCTGAGCCCCTTCCTCTACTCCCTTTTTACCATCGACTGTAGGCCTGTGAACAGATCCAACGCCATCATCAAATTTGCAGATGACACCACAGTGATTGGTCTTATCAGCAACAATGATGAGACTGCCTACAGGGAGGAGATACAGCATCTGGCCACGTGGTGCACCAACAATAATCTGCTCCTTAACACCAACAAGACCAAGGAGCTCATTGTGGACTTCAGGAAGGGACGAACAGGCTCACATGATCCCATCCACATCAATGGGATGGCCGTTGAGCCCGCCTCATTCTTCAAGTTCCTAAAGACACACATCTCCAAGGACCTTTCCTGGACCACCAACATCTCCAGCCTGGTCAAGAAGGCTCACCAGCGCCTATTTTTCTTAAGGCAACTTAAGAAGAACCAGCTGTCATCAGCCATCTTAGTGAACTTTTACTGCCGCACAATAGAAAGCATCCTGACCAACTGCGTCACAGTCTGGTATGGAAGCTGCTCTGTTGCGGAGCGTAAGGCACTGCAGCGGGTGGTGAAAACTGCCCAACGCATCACAGAGACCACACTGCCAGCCATAGAGGACATCCAGAGGAAACACTGTCTGCGCCCAGCACGCAGTATTCTTAAAGATTCCTCTCACCCTGCTCACAGACTGTTTTCTCTCCTGCCTTCTGGCAGGCGCTTCAGGCTCCCCCGGACAAAAACCAGCAGACTAAAGAACAGCTTCATCCCCAGAGCGGTCTCCCTCTTGAACTCTGCCCCGCCCTGACTCTTTAGCCCCCCTAATACACCCCCCACTCTCCTCATAACTTATACTCCTCATAATCACTGCACTACTTAACATTTGCACATTTAAAAATTGCACATATTTATCGCACTACATGGCACTCATTCATTTATTTGAACTTTACATACCCACTGCACATGTACATTTGTAATTATGTACACACTCACTGTACATATACATTTGTAATTAGTAAGTAAAGTTTATTTATAAAGCACATTTAATTTCAGTGTGGCACTGACCAAAGTGCTGAACAAAACCATAGCACACATTCTAAAACAGTAAAATAACAATAAAAGTAATAATAAGAATAATAGTATTACAGCAACACTGCACAATACAGATTAAAGCCAGGAAAGGCAATAGAATAAAAATGTGTCTTAAGTCTACACTTAAAAATAGAGAGAGAAGAAGCACTCGTAATGTCCGGTGGCAGCTGGTTCCACAAACGTGGAGCAGCGACTGCAAAGGCTCTATCTCCCTTCCGTTTAAGTCGTGACTGAGGAATTTGCAGTAAAATTTTATTTGACGACCTAAGAGACAGATAATTATGTTTATCTATCTGCACACTTCTTATTATTAATAGCAACCTGTACATTTATCCATCTATTGTAAATCTCTGTTCATAGCTAACACAACCTGTAAATAATGTTGATAGTACATCCATTTGTAAATATCACCATAGTGTTTCTATAACTGCACTTTATAACTTATACCTGTATCCTGCACTTGCTGCTATTGCACTCCTGGTTAGAGCTAAACTGCATTTCGTTTCCTTGTACTTGTACATGTGTGATGACAATAAAGTTGAATCTAATCTAATCTGATCTAAAATAAAAAAGTAAATGATATTTGTCTCCTCCCTTTTTTGTTGATTCGAAAAATGGTCCGAACCGTGACTCAAAAACCGTAGTGTGAACTGAACTGTGAGATTTGTGATCCGTTACATCACTACTTAACATTTTAGGAAATGTTTTTATTATTACATTCGACAAGATTAGTTTTATCTAATAAAATCTAAATAATAATAATAAAATTTGAATAAAATAACAGAAACCTGAATTTGGGGGGAGGGAGAACAGTTTTTTAAGAGTTTTGCACTCTTTATAAGTTTAAATTGAATAAAACATTAAAATGCTAAAAGAAAAGGACCCAAATGTCAAAATTTAAAATAAAACGTTTTATTAATTCAGTGGATTAGAAATGCTTTTTTTAATCAACAAAACAATAATAATGAGTAAAGGTGCCTGCATATACTGAATTGGTTCAATAAGGTAAATAGTTCCCTGATATCTACATAGTAGATTTATGGTTTAGGTGAGATCAAAACAATCTCTAGAAATGATTTTATATGCTCATTTATTACTCCATAAAACACCCCTACAATCAGAAGCTCCTTATTGACTTTAATTGGATCTGTCATGAATATTAATGAGCTCCACTCTGATGTGCAGCTCTCTCTCACACACACACACACAAACACAGAGCATGTTTACCTACATGGAGTGGGCCCTCTTTTATATAAACCCATCAATGAGTAATGTTAACCTATTTTGCTCATGAAATCAGTTGTGGGAAAAGCCTAAATTGTAATTAAACTTGACAAAAGAGACTGATATAGATATATAGTGTTGTATTTTAAGCAATAATGTCAATGGAAACACTGCCAGGAATAAATATCAGCCTCCGCATGAACAGATGACAGTAGAGCCGAGTGATCTGACACTATTTGATTCAGCATCTACATGTGTTTGTTGAAACATATGCTTCATATTTGACAATAAACACCGGAAATTAACTAATTAATTAATTAATTAATTAGATATAATTAAACACACATTATGCCTCTTCGGAGTGTAGCTGAATAAATGTACAATCTGTATATCCTGCATTTTGCGCTCTGACACGAGTTTGAACATGTGCAATCATTGCTAAGTGACTCATAGTAAACCATCTGAACTTCAAGTTTTCAAAATAAAAGTCCCACATATATTAGTAAGTTAAATATAAACTTAAAATGACTAAAGGAAGAAAATGATCATTGCTGACTCCCTAGGAAACATTGCTCATCTCAAACAGCCTGGGGTGTGAATATTAATGATCCCAGAGCAACATACAAGACTGTCTGTGTGTGTGTGTGTGTGTGTGTGTGTGTGTGTGTGTGTGTGTGTGTGTGTGTGTGTGTGTGTGTGTTTTGGGCTAGCGATCTGTTGCTGCTGCTGCTTGTGCTTGTCAGGATCAGATAAACAACCTAAAGTACATGCAAATGATGAGGCCATGGCCTGTGTGTCACGCAACAGTCTGCTTTGTGTTCTGATTAGCCTTTTGTCCACCAGGGTTTTACACTCATGGAATTTACATGAGAGTGTGTGTGTGTGTGTGTGTGTGTGTGATAGTGAGGTGGACATGACAGTGTGTGTGAGGGTGTGTGTGTACCTCTTGTGTTCTCGTGCTCTCTGCAGCTCCTCCAGTCTGAGCGACTGCACCATGATGGATTCGCTGCTGCACACACTGACTCTGCAGCGCCGCCGCCTGGAGCTCGAACACACTGCAGTTTTCTGCTGCTCAGTGCCGAAGCGCCCCCTGGAGGTCACAGACAGAGCGGTTCTCTCCCGCAACGGCCTGAAAACAGACAATCAGAAAGACTCATCAGATGAAACTGAGCTTTCTGGAGATCATTACTGACCTTATTCTTCACATACGAGAGGCTGTAGCCAAGAGAAGCATTTTGGCTTAAAACTTCCGCTCTCATTCACTTCCATTGATTTTTAGTCTTTAAAAACAGCTTGCTTGTTTGCTTGCTTTTAGGAAATCGTTTACAGTATTTCCTCTAATGTTTTTTCTTCTGGAGAAAGTCTTATTTGTTTTATTTCGGCTAGAATAAAAGCAGTTTTTAATTGTTTTAAACCCATTTTAAGGTCAATATTATTAGTCCCCTTCAGCAATATTAGTGTTGGATTGTCTCCAGAACAAACCACTGTTATACAATGACTTGCCTAATTACCCTAACTTTACCCTAATTACCCTAGTTAAGCCTTTAAATGTCACTTTAAGCTGAATACTAGTGTCTTGAAGAATATCTAGTCTAATATTATGTGCTGTCATCATGGCAAAGAGAAAATAAATCAGTTATTAGAGATGAGTTATTAAACTATTATGATTAGAAATGTGTTGAGAAAATCTAACTGTTAAATAGAAATTGGGGAAAAAACATACAGGAGGGCGAATAATTCTGACTTTAACTGTATAATTTAGATTTACCCCAAAGTTGAATCTCCTCACCTGGGCAGCAGCGTCAGCTTTTGCTCCAGAATAATCTCCAGCTTCTGAGCCTGTTTGGAGATCCAGTGGTTGACCCCGTGAAAGCGGTAGCAGTTCTCCAGCATCAGTCTAAAATCAGCCACAAATGCCGTGATGGACTCATACTCGCGCTTCACAAATTTATCATCCATCGTTCTGAAGCTCATGTGTGCGCCGGGGCCGATGGGGCGCCAGAATGGAGCCGTGGTAGACTTATGCTTCTCCGAAAGAAAGCTCCGGAATATTCTGTGTGCCTGCTGGACCTCGGGTGCCAGATCCTCCTCTGCTTCGCTTTCATCACAGTGCGTTTCCGAGCTCTCGCGCACTGATTGGTCGGATAAACCGTTACACAGTGACTCTGTGGCCTCTAGACATCCAGAATTTGGTGTGCAGGAGGTCAAGGTCAAGCGGTGGTTCAGGTTCATGTTCTGAACGGCATGTGGCCCAGATTGACACGTGTGTCCGCTGTCACTGGGGTCCGAATGGAGCTTCATTCTCCTGCTGTGATGCTGAGAGCCTGGCTCACCTGCGCAGGTAACTCCAGCATCATCTGTCAATCACTGCCAGCCTGTCGTCACTCATCGCCAGTCCTGATGGAGACTAAAGTCACAACAAAATTAATTTCACTTTTAAATGAGAATCTGATGTATGTAAATACACTTAATATAATCACAATAAATTAATAATCAAACTAAATATCTACAAATTGAAAAGAAATACAATGGAAGTCAACTTAACTACATTAATATGTCAGTAACATCGTGTTTTCTGAGTTTTGTGTAACATTACCAGAGAGCTGTGCTGTGTTTTCTTGCTGAACATGAAATCGTCCGCTGTAGGCCGCAGAGCGGCGGCCTTGAGTTCAGTCTCACACCCGGGAAGGCTCACCTGAGCCGCGCTGCCGCCGCTCTCTGTCCCGCGGGCCGCTGAAGCTCATAGTTCCAGAGTGTCGCGATCGGTCAATAAATCCAAATAAACACCGGAGAGCGGCTGTTTTCGGTAGTTTTCCACCGTCACGAAGGTAAAAGTGTGTGTGTTTGAAAGAAATGAGCTACGGTGAAAAGCGCGTTATAGAGGATGACATGAACGAGTCGCGCGACATTCACTCAATCAGCGGGAGCGCGCTCTGTGTGCGCGCGTGCCCGCGTGGGCTGAAAAAACAAAACAAAACTTTAGTTTGTTTACAGGTGCACACATATTGAGCATTACATTACAGATATCTGAATTGAATCCTCCACGACTCGCTTGTGCTCGGGGATAAAAGCAAGATGTTGTGAATCTTCCAGAATATTCTTCTTCCTTCAGAGAAACATTTAAAGAATTTACTTCCTTCAGAGTAAAACAAGTCCTCCAGTTCTGAGATGATTTCAGTTTCTCCTGTTATTAATGATGAAAAATAAACCACAAATAAGCTCAGTGATTGGTGTAGGGATGTTTCAGATTAACTGCTTGCCATATTTGTTTTGTTAAAATATTTCAATTAAAACTTTTCACATTTTTTATGTTTTTTTATATTTAATTGTGTGCATTTTAATTTTACTTCTATTAGTCTGGTATTCTGAAATGTCTTGATATTTTCAGGACACATTTAGGATGAAATATGATCATAAAAACAACTCAAAAAGAAAATAAAGTGTGTTTTCCCTCACACTTTCAACAGTAATAATATAATCCAGCATAATTAATTCTCATTTTAATTAATGATGGTATATATACGCGACGCGGTGGCGCAATGCAAGAAGGTCATCTCACAGTGAGAAGGTCGCTGGTTTAAGACTCGGCTGGGTCAGTTGGTGTTTCTGTGTGGAGTTTGCATGTTCTCCCCGTATTGGCGTGGGTTTCCTCCACAGTCCAAACACATGCGCTATAGGGAAATTGATCAACTAAATTTACCGTAGTGTATGAGTGTGTGTGTGTGTGTGTGTGTGGGTTGTGGCTGGAAGGGCATCCGCTGTGTAAAACATATGCTGGATAAGTTGGTGGTTCATTCTGCTGTGGTGACCCCAGATTAATAAAAGGACTAAACCGAAAAGAAAATGAATGGTATATATACAGTTGCAGTCAGAATTATTCGCCCCCCTTTGAGTTTTTTTTTCTTATTTACATATTTCCCATAATGTTTAACAGATTCAGGAAATGTTCACAGTATGTCTGATAATATTTTTTCTTCTGGAGAAAGTCTTATTTGTTTTATTTCGGCTAGAATAAAAGCAGTTTTTAATTTTTAAAAGCCATTTTAAGGTCAATATTATTAGCTCCTTTAAGCTATTTTTATTCATAGTCTACAGAACAAACCATCATTATACAATAACTTGCTTAATTACCCTAACCTGCCTAGTTACCCTAATTACCCTAGTTAAGCCTTTAAATGTCACTTTAAGCTGTATAGAAGTGTCTTGAAGAATATCTAGTCTAATATTATTTACTGTCATCATGACAAAGAGAAAATAAATCAGTTATTAGAGAAGAGTTATTACAACTATTAGAAATGTGTTGAAGAAATCTGCTCTCCGTTAAACAGAAATTGGGGAAAAAATAAACGGGGGCTAATAAATCAGGGGGTTGAATAATTCTGATTGCAACTGTACATAGAGAAAGAGAAATTCAGAATCCAAAGCAGAGATGCCCAAACTAGGGCAAAACGTTGGTCCATGGTAACCTTTGATTTGGCCCGCCATCCCATCTGAAAAGAGAGGAAGGATGATGGGGATGGTTTAGAGAGTCAATTCAAATCTAATGTAACCCTTAGTTTGTTTTATTGTTAAGAGCTAACTGAAATGGTTCAATTTAATAGGTGTAAATGAATCAGATTTGGTTTAAATGCACATACAGTCACCTCACAATGCAGAGACTTCAGTGAGCAAATCAAGGCAGGGTCTGCTTGACTGGTGTATTCAGCACTGAACTCCACTGTGTCATAAATGTGATTGTTTTTATTGCAATAAGTTATCATTTCAAAAGTTATACTGCATTAGTATGATTTAAAGTCATGTGAAAACATGTGCTGGATGAGTTGGCGGTTCATTCCCCTGTGGTGACATCAGATTAATAAAGGGACTAAGCTGAAGAGAAAATAAGTGATTGAATGAATATGTAGATTCAGCCCACGGCTCAGTCTCGATGATATTTGGTTTTTGGCCCTTTATACGAAATACTTTGGGCACCCCAGGTCCAAAGAATAATCTTACAGATGAATTAAACTAAGAAGGAGGGGAAAAGACAGACCGTAATATATATATATATAGAGAGAGAGAGAGGCTAGTATATATTTTAAAGGACTCTCTGATGAAAACAAGACAATTTTCTTTGTTAAAATAGTTTTCTTGACTCTATGAAAGCATTATTATGGTTATTAAATTAAATGTGTTGTCATTAATAATATAACTGACAGTACAAGAAATCCCAGTGGAAAACACTTCAGGGCGAAAGTGAGGAAATTTATCTCTCAAGTGAAAATATTTACACATTATTAAAGCAGATATACTTAAAGAAGAGTTATTGTATAAAAGTGCTCTACAAATATTGAGTTAAATACATATACTATACTGTACTTCAGATTTCCCAAAGGTGATTTACCTGATGGCGCTGATCACGCGGTCGTCTGTCTGTGACGTCATCAGCCGAGCAGGTGCGACGCTCTGAATGAACACTAGAGGGCGTCTAGTACACTACACTGCACACTAGTTATCATACCAGAATATCCTATATTTCATACCGGTAGCGTACTATCACAGCAGATAAACTGTTTATTGTATTTTATAGTGCTGCTTATCAGAAAAAACAAGTTGATATAAATTCAGAGAAGTTTGAAAGAAGTAAGAAATGCAGGCAAAATGCTTACAAAGACCACAATACTGTGTTTTTATTCCTACAAATTAAATTAAAGCACATTTCCTTTGACATTTTAACTGAAGCACTTTATTATTTTATAGTAAAGCAGCAGCTCTGCATCCTGGCGGAGTTTCTGAATGTAAAACACTTGAAGAAATGACTATAAAGAGGAATTTACACACAGAAAGGTGAAAACTAGACCTGGATGATGAGAAAATAACACGAACACTAGAGAAGAGCTGGTGGCTACTATTCAGAAGAATAAACGACTCCTTAGGAAGGCTGACACCTAAAGTACAGTCTAATTTAGCTATAACGGACATGCAAATCAGTGGCACGGTGTGTCAGTGGTGTCGCACTGTGGCCTCACAGCAAGAAGGTCGCTGGTTCGAGTCTCGGCTGGGTCAGTTGGTGTTTTTGTGTGGAGTTTGCATGTTCTCCTGTGTTGGTGTGGGTTTCCTCCGGGTGCTCCGGTTTCCCCCACAGTGCAAACACATGCGCTATAGGGGAATTGATCAACTAAACTGGCCGTAATGTGTGAATGAGTGTGTATGGGTGTTTCCCAGTGATGGGTTGCAGCTGGAAGGGCATCCTCTGTGTAAAACATTTGCTGAAATAGTTGGTGGTTCATTCCGCTGTGATGACCCCTGATGAATAAAGTCGTAGGAAAATGAATGAATGGATGAAGTGTGTGTTAAGGACTGAAGCACAAACGCTCACACACTAATAGTGGAATCAAAATATTTAATAAGTACATAACAAGTATTATACCATGTATAAAATTTGAAATCACAATTTTTAGTGATGTGTGTGTGTGTGTGTGTGTGTGTGTGTGTGTGT
>CAIGQZ010032368.1:624106-634908 GCA_903798205.1 Danio tinwini
CTTTGCTGCACAATCGAAACAGAATATTGAGTAGGGGTGGAGCTTTGTTGCACAACTGAAACAGAATATTGAGCAGGGGTGGAGCTTTTTGTACAACTGCAATATAATTTTTATATATATTTTTTTTTTTACTGTAGACGCAGATTAATTGTTCACTTAAAGAATAACCATACGTGGTAGCACAATAAAGGTTGTACATTTTGACTTCATATAGACGTTAAATTTAATATTTTACTCATTATGACACTGTGTGTGTTTGATCTGTTTGTCTATTATGTGCTGTACATCTGTTGTTATATTGTGTAGTTATTCTCCTGCAGTGTTGATCACAGTTGTGTGTGTGTGTGTGTGTGGCACCTCTCCTTGCTGCCGTCTGGAAAGGGTTCGCAGGGAATCTCCACAAAGAGGCCTTCTCCTCTCAGCACTGCCTCCCACTGTATGAGCCGAGCTGCTGCAGGGCGACTCTGGAAATGCAGGATCTGCGGACGACCGGGACCAGCAGGCTCTTCTGTCACAGTCAACTTCCTGTCCTGAGAACACACACACACAGCATTATTGCATGCACACACACCATCAGCACATACACGCACAGAACATCAGTGCGTGCACATCAGTAGTGGAAAGAGTACTAAAAATTTATACTTAATTACAAGTACTGTTATATTGCTGAAATTATACTCAATTATACTCAACTACAAGTAGAAGTACTGGTGTTAAAAAGTACTTAAGTACAAATTACTCTTCATAAAAACTACTCAGAGTAAAAATGACTTTTTTAGCTGGAGGTATTGGTAGTGGTGCAGTGGTGCAGTGAGTAGCAACCTGCGGAAACCCTGTGTAAGCCGGATGGCACAGCAGAGGGCAGGTTTCATCCACTTATTTTTATGCGCTTTTTGGATATGCATTAATAACCTCATGTGGAACTCTGAATCTGCGTCTCATTTCAGAGTCTGCTACTGTCCACTGGAGATCACATTTCAGTCATGGACGCATGCTTTGTGAGCCTTCCTGACTGAATGAATTACACCAAGGCAACCCGGGGTGTTGAAATATAATTGGCTAAACTGGCATTGGGCGAGTTAAATGCCGCTCTGGCACAGCAGAATATCTGACTTCAGCATGGTTTTTCAGATAAACAAAAATGTTCACTGAACATGTTTCTGCAATATCTGCAATAGTGATGCGCAGATGGAGGTTATATCTACAAGTGCTGTGGACAATCCACCAGTCAGGTAATAAAAAAAATACATTATGATTAATTGCGGGAGCATTATATTACATGCTGACATAAGGTAGCTCCGCGCTAATCTCACTAAAGCAGAACTAGCCATCATCTGCGAAGTGAAAGTGTTGTCAAATGACACGTCTCACTCAAGTTGTAGCTCTTTAACAGTTCACAGGTCAGATATTCCACTTCAAGCAGCATTCTAGACGTTATTTCCAAGTAAAAACTCGAGTTCAGAGACTAATATTAAAAGTTTGAATTTTGCTTTGACAGCCCTAGTATGCACTGTAGTGTGTGGGTGTATTGTAGCGTATACTCACGGAGTACAGCGTCTGTGCTGTGGATGGGTGATCCCGTGCTCCGTTCCCTCGCCCACCTGGGATCTTCAGAGGTGGGTGAGGGGCATCAGGAGCACCACAGAGGCCCTGGACCAGTGGTACTACTACAACATACAGTCAGACTGCGGAGAGAACACACACACACAACAGCAGCATTAGAACATGGTAGATAAACACACACACACACCTATAAAACATACAGACAAACTGTGGAGAAAACGCACAACAGCAGCATTAGATCATGATAGATAAACACACACACCGACTACAACATAGAGACTGTGGAGAACACGCGCACACTACCACAGCATTAGACAATTGAGACTTCAGTTGGGTTTTTGGGTCACGGCTTTGGTATAGGATATGTTCAGTAAAAAAAACAACTGAATTATATAATCAACAGGGCTCCCACTCTTTCATGGACACCAGATTCAAGGCGTCCAATTTTAAATCAAGCACCTTTTACCTAATAATAAAAATAAAATAAAAAAATCGAGCACCTTTGTAATTCACACCTCCAGCAGATGTAGCGTCATAAATCTCCTTACTTTACTAACCTTTTCACTTACACTTATTATTTGCATTTATAATGTCAGAGTAATGATGCTGTTTTGAATGTGAATGTGGCTGTTTAAAATGATCTACAAATGACAAAGAACTTCAATAAAATTCATTGAATTTAACACTAGTAATATTCAAATGCGGTTTCTGAAATATTGATAAAATGTGTGCATTATTTGTCATAGTTTTAGTAGATTTAATTGTAAGATCTTTAAATTAAGAACTATTAATTCAGAAAAATGTCACCAAATGAACCTGGGCGACCCTCCTAGGTAAACTATGTGTGGAAAGCACTGTATATACATATTCACACACAATGAAGACTATACAGGGTTATTGTGCATCTGAATATTACTAGACTTCCAGAAAATGTTAATGCACAATATATTTTATTTGTACAGTATCATAGGTACATAGGTACGTACTAATGAAGACAGAAGAAATCAATTAATCTTTTGAATTATTTAGCCTGACATGTTTACTGTTCTAAACTATTATAAAAATAAAATATATTGTTTTCAAAAGGGGAAAAACGTATAGAAAGAATATATTTTAGAGGAGTGAGCACAATACCGTGATATTTTTATCCAAGGTTATCATACCGTCAGAATCTTATACCGGCCCATGCCTAATCCCATTCCGGACCCAACTCCATTTCGTATTGCAAGACTATGCGTAAAGAATTCCAATTGCAGTTTGTAAATTAACCGTTTAGTTTTGTTTGTATTTTTTTTGAGAGTTGCGCATCAGACATGCACGAAGGCCACACCGGACTATTGAGGCTTAACTCAAAAGTATAAATCAGCCTTTAGGCAGCTGATGAAAGACAGACAGTGCCATTTTTTTTTCTTTTTACATTTGACATTACACACCTTTTGTTTTTTTCATTTTTTTGTCCTACCTTTTGTTGTGTTTTGTACAAAAATGCACTTATATTAGTGGTTTTACCACATTTGCATTGTATTTAATGTGTTTTGAATGCAAATATATACAGGGAGTGCAGAATTATTAGGCAAATGAGTGTTTTGACCACATCATCCTCTTTATGCATGTTGTCTTACTCCAAGCTGTATAGGCTCAAAGCCTACTAATAATTCAGCATATTAGGTGATGTGCATCTCTGTAATGAGAAGGGGTGTGGTCTAATGACATCAACACCCTATATCAGGTGTGCATAATTATTAGGTAACTTCCTTTCCTTTGGCAAAATGGATCAAAAGAAGGACTTGACAGGCTCCGAAAAGTCAAAAATAGTGAGATATCTTGCAGAGGGATGCAGCACTCTTAAAATTGCCAAGCTTCTGAAGCGTGATCATCCAACAATCAAGCGTTTCATTCAAAATAGTCAACAGGGTCGCAAGAAGCGTGTGGAAAAACCAAGGCGCAAAATAACTGCCCATGAACTGAGAAAAGTCAAGCGTGCAGCTGCCAAGATGCCACTTGCCACCAGTTTTGCCATATTTCAGAGCTGCAACATCACTGGAGTGCCCAAAAGCACAAGGTGTGCAATACTCAGAGACATGGCCAAGGTAAGAAAGGCTGAAAAACCACCACCACTGAACAAGACACACAAGCTGAAACGTCAAGACTGGGCCAAGAAATATCTCAAGGCTGATTTTTTTAAGGTTTTATGGACTGATGAAATGAGAGTGAGTCTTGATGGGCCAGATGGATGGGCCCGTGGCTGGATCGGTAAAGGGCAGAGAGCTCCAGTCCGACTCAGACTCCAGCAAGGTGGAGGTGGAGTACTGGTTTGGGCCGGTATCATCAAAGATGAGCTTGTGGGGCCTTTTGGGGTTGAGGATGGAGTCAAGCTCAACTCCCAGTCCTACTGCCAGTTTCTGGAAGACACCTTCTTCAAGCAGTGGTACAGGAAGAAGTCTGCATCCTTCAAGAAAAACATGATTTTCATGCAGGACAATGCTCCATCACACGCGTCCAAGTACTCCACAGCGTAGCTGGCAAGAAAGGGTCTAAAAGAAGAAAAACTAATGACATGGCCTCCTTGTTCACCTGATCTGAACCCAATAGAGAACCTGTGGTCCATCATCAAATGTGAGATTTACAAGGAGGGAAAACAGTACACCTCTCTGAACAGTGTCTGGGAGGCTGTGGTTGCTGCTGCACGCAATGTTGATGGTGAACAGATCAAAACACTGACAGAATCCATGGATGGCAGGCTTTTGAGTGTCCTTGTAAAGAAAGGTGGCTATATTGCTCACTGATTTGTTTTTGTTTTGTTTTTGAATGTCAGAAATGTATATTTGTGAATGTTGAGATGTTATATTGGTTTCACTGGTGAAAATAAATCATTGTAATGGGTATATATTTGTTTTTTGTTAAGTTGCCTAATAATTATGCACAGTAATAGTCACCTGCACACACAGATATCCTCCTAAAATAGCGAAAACTAAAAACTAACTAAAAACTACTTCCAGAAATATTCAGCTTTGATATTAAAGAGTTTTTTTGGGTTCATTGAGAACATGGCTGTTGTTCAATAATAAAATAATCCTCAAAAATACAACTTGCCTAATAATTCTGCACTCCCTGTATATACAAACATAAATAGTGTTGTCTTGTGATGTATGTTTATTAAAAACAAATTATGTAATATAATTTGTTCCGGACCTTTGACCTTAATAAAAGTTCAGATTTGGACCTTTAAATGTAGACATTGAGAATGTTTGTTCTACTGTATTTCCTAATGTTTTTTTTTTTTTCAAAATCATCTCAATATATCTAAAATTATGAGTGCTTTCCTAATATACCTATCCATTTCATGTGGTGAAATTATGATCCATGTTGCAATATATAAAATATTGCAATGTCAGTTTTTTTCCCAACTTTGTCAGTTGTGTTTCCAACAAATGTCAGTTTATGCAGCTCTAGTTGACAGAGACATTTGAGTATTTTTACGCCCCATTCACACGGGGCGTCAGCTTCAACGCTTCCCATTCACTCTGAATGGGTGACGTTGGGCGCTGCCGAACTGCATTGTGGATCCGTCGAAAGCGTCAGCCAATAAGATTGCTGTATGCAAACGCACCAGCTCAGACAGTGGCCTATTGCTGACGAATTTCATTGGCTGACGCTGCTATGACAATCGCGTCAGCCCCAACTTCAGACACACCCTCTGTCAAGCGTTGACGCTGAAGCCCCGTGTGAATAGGGCGTTACAAGACTGTAAAACACAAAAGCTTAGAGTTTTACTGTTTTTGTGAAAACTTTTTTTCAAGACAAAATTAACATTTACATAGAATTGATCATGTTCAAGAACACACACAAACAAGGAAATAAAAATATAAAGTATAATTCATCAGTTTGCCACATGCCATTTCTTCATTCCACTGCTCGACTTCATTGTTTTTCTGTGTAAACACACACACACACACACACACACACAGAGAGAGACACACACTAGATGCGGGACTCAGCTTTGCAAAATCAGAAGACCTTGAGTTTTATCTTTACTCCAAACACACACATTCTGTGTGAACGTCTCAGTATTTACAATTACTGAACGCCAAAAAGAGGAATACCACTCGCATTATAAACAGCAGCTGCCAGAAAAACACAGCTTACATTTACAATTACGCTCAATTTATTTTTCATTATTTTGTTTTATGTTTTTGTGATTTCATCTACCACTAGATTTAACTCACGTTTACTTGTATTATTAGTTTTTATTTTTTGAGATTTCATCTACAATTGGGTTTATTTAATTTATTTTTTTTGACTTTTTAAATTTCATTTTATTCGTTTATTTTAGTCTTTTTTTGTTTAATTTAGATTTGCATTTACTTAACTTTTCATTAGTCTTTACTTTTTAGTTTTTTGTGATTTCCTATGTGCTTTCTTAAGAGTAGTTTTTGCAGCGTTTAAAGATTTATTTCACTGTCATTTCTGTAACAAAGAAAATGCAGCCAGGGTTTTTATTTTATCACATAGCAATGATAAACAAAGATTTGCTGTTTTAATTTTAAAAGTTATGAATCTGGAGATTTTTATTCTTAACTTGCTGTACGTTCAATGTACTTTATCAGCTAGAATATTCTAGTAATACAATTTTTTGGTTTTAGTTAGCTATAATATCCCTGCAAAGAGCTCACTGCATTTTATGCAATTATTATTGTAGATTAACCATATCAATTGCATTTTGTTCTTTGCTTCAATTTGTGTCATTCAGGCAATAATAGACATAAATACACACAATATAGGTTTATAAATTGTGAACACAATAATAAAGCAAATCAGAAATAGATTACGTAAGTCAAAAGAACAAATCAGACTGGACAAATCCTGTGTAGGACAGGACAGTAACATTAATTATAATAAAATTAGCAAATAAAATTTGAGCTGCAGCAGAAAAACAGACTGAACAAAGATAATTTCTTACAAACGTGTTAAAAAAAAACACTGATGACTGAAAATATCAGGATTATCAACACACATCTCTACACACAAAGACCAACAGAAACATGCAGTTCAAGGTCACGTGGAAGAAAATCACCAAAAAAGGGTGACGTCATGGCGTTTCATAACAAAAATCCTACACTTCCAGTAAATACACGACTTTCCTATGTGCTATTGCGATATTAACGATATACTTTAATTAAACCACGACTACGTTTTACATAACGTTACACATCCTTAATCCTTTAATTTGACAAATAGAAAGTAACGCTTAATGCTCAGCAATTAAACCAAAATCAGGAGAAACATCCCTTGAACACCCAAAACTGGCGTCGGCGCGATCAAAGCATCGAAGGTGGTGACGTCAAGACGTTTTAAAATGTGACGTACGTGTGAAAATCTAGGCCCTCGACGTCAAATCTCACAACAAGAGCACTTTATAGACCTTTTTACCAAACGAGAGCCTTAATCATCAAATAATTATCTAAAACGCAGTAATTCGCGTATAATCGTGACGTTATGAGATCAAAGCGGCCTCGTGAACGCGCGTTTAAAGGGCTACGCTCGATTGTGAAGATGCTAAGCAGAGGTTTTACCTAAAATGAATGGACGTTTGACATGTAAACACGACATGACTGATGGATGAGCTATTTTAACGTGTTTAGATGCTCGTGTGTGGAATGTTTGCTGATTTAAAGAGCTGTCGCAGATGCTGAAGAGTTAGCGTTAGCATTAGCCTACAGGCCCCAAGAGGAAACCGACCACCGCTGAACTGTTTTAAAAGCTCATTCAGGCCGACTGGTGTCAAGTTCACAAGCTTATACTGTCGTTAAACCGGTACGAGTGTGTTTTGATCGGTGGTCGAGTGTTAACGGGCTGTTTTAGAGGAATATCGCCTCACCTCGCCATCCTGTCGGTAATACTGGAACTGAGCGCCTCCATGATGCTGCTCTCGCACTGTTTCTTTCCTTCTTTTTCGCGGGCAAAGCAATGACTGTTTAGGATGCGCTGGAGGTTGGATTTTACCATCCGGCCTCGGGAGGTTTCACGGCGGCCTGTGCGCTCGGCTGCGGTCGGCAGTGAGTCTGTGGAGCGAGGAGGCGGAGACGCGCTCAAAAACACAAACGCGCCACTATGGCGAAGGCGAAGCTCATTCATATTCATGAGGTTGCTATCGCTGCCTTCGGTGACAGGTTGGCTCTAGAAGGGATACAGCCGCGGCCAGAAGTTAACGAGAATTATGTGTATTACTTATTAAATGACCAATTAATTGTATTTTATTAACATATACCCCTACCTCAATCCTCATATTAATGTAAAAACAGTAATCATAATGGGAAATATTTGTATTATGTATTAAATTAGCCATTAATTGTATTTTAATAACGTCTACTTTAAACAAAACCCATAATGTAATGTAAAAATAGTAATTATACCAAATATTATTCACATTATTTATTAAATTAGCCATTAAATTGTAATTTATTAACATCTACCCCTACCTAAAACCCTCAGAGTAATGTAAAAATATTAATTATTTTTGTCTGTATCCCATCTAGACGTTACACTGACATGCGGCTGTTGCTTAAAGGGATACAGCTGTGGCCGAAATTTAACGATAATTATTTAAATTATTAACTAAATTACACATTTATTGTGTTTTATTAACGTCTACCCCTAAACCCAACCATCATAGTTATGTAAAAACAGAAATAGCTAATATTATTTATTAAATCTTATTTCATTAACGTCCAACCCAAGCATCGTAAAAATATTATTTATTGTTATACAGTGGCAAAAAATCATGCTATATATACTTGAGTATCCTCAGCTGTATCCCATCTAAACTTTACCGTGACCGGGTGGTGGATGTCACGTGACAAAGATGATTAATATTCATGAAGAGCGTCTTCAGCGAGTCAAATCGCGTGCATCATTAATATTCATGAGGCGATCGCCTTCGCTATAGTAGACTCGACAGACGCGTTTGTTGAGAGTGGAAAATTACTGAGAGGAAGCAAATGTACATTTTCCTTTGAAAGAATTGTGTGTGTGTGTGTGTGTGTGTGTGTGTGTGTGTGTGTGTGTGTGTGTTATGATTGCGTTATGCATCTGCAGGTCACAAAAAGAAACTTTAGAGGAGATTAATCTTTAATGTCTTGCACTTTATGAAAAGATCTGCATGTGCACTGTTATAGGTTTATTAAGATTACATGAGGCTTTTAAACATGTATTAAGTGCATTTGATTAGGATAGATTTTATTTAATATAATATATAATTTATTTTACAGTACCATCGGATATCAGTTCACTCAAAAATGGCAATTCAGTCATCATTTACTCTCTCTTTACAGTTTCTTCTGTTGAGCACAAGAGAAGACATTTTGAAGAAAGTGGGAAGCCTGTAACCATTGACTTCTATAGTATGTGTTTTTCCCACTGTGAAAGTCAATGGGGACCGGTTTCCAGCATTCTTTGAAGTATCTTCTTTAGTGTTCAACAGAAGAAAAAAAACTATAACTTTTTATATCCACTTAAATAGTGTGTAAATAGTTTTTTTTGGGGGGGTAAACTATCCATATAATGTTAGTCATATCCAGTGTAATAATAATAAATTGTGTATTTGTGGCCAAAACAGACCCGTAGCCTGCCTGGTTGTTCTTTTTCTCTCAGAAAGTGGACCTTTTAGCACTTACTTGCCCAATTTTCTAATTATGAGATTCAAATACTGCATTTTAGTGACATTTTATTAAAATTTAAGCACTATTTTTAGCTTGTTGTGTGGTCATCATAATCAAGCTTTCTGATGTACCAAAAGTATATCATAAAGATTTAGAATAAAGAAATGTGAATATACTTATTTTAAAATACAAATTTATAGACCAATTACCATGTTTGTAAACATTCAGGATGCGCGCGCAGGGAGGTGGCAGAAAACCCCCCAGGAGTGCTATCATTTACAGCGAGGGAATGACATCTGATGCGGTACAGAGTTTTTTGTTGTCTTAGAAGTAAGATATATTGATTACATATTATTTATATTATTTCCATAATGCTTTCAGCGTATTATAACAGCTCCTCACCCAGTCATAAGCACAATGATTCAGCAAAATTAACGTTAAAGTGAGCGGCGTTCGTCTGACAGGTCCATTTGCGATCACATCCTCCCAATGGATATTGAATAAGATGAAATGACCAAGCATCAGCCCCAAATATACAATCTCATTAAAGCTCCAAGGGATTTTACAAGAGAGAGGATAAAGGCCTACAAGTGTTAGGATGCCAACAATTGTGCTCTCTGTGGTCATGTGCAAGAAATAATGTTCCCTGATTACCAGATTCAAAACTATGTAGTGCTAAAAACCGAGGTTCTGCTAAGCCAAAGACAAGGAAAAAAAGACGGAGCTAACGTTATACAAGGCCTGGGTGATCATCAACAGCAAAACTGCATTCTGACAGTGAACTACACCTGTACAGCAGGCCCAGGGTATGTGAACTTACACATAAAGCTAAAGTTGGTTTTATATTTGCACATTCAGACTTTCTCCTTAATAATATAATTTCATAAACATATTATTTACAAACTTTAAATAGCGAAATCATATTAGCAGAACAACATTGTTCACAGTCAAATAAACAGTGTTCATGTTGTCTTCAGTCACACTTGCAGGTTATTTCAGAGCGAATACTCAAAGTGCCGTGGTAAACAATATAGGGAGTGTGTCACAAGCTGTAACTGAATGAATGTGTGAACATAAAACCAACTTTAATTACTTACACGTTTCATTCTCAGCATTCAGTGTCTGCAGTTTAATTCACCATGTTTAACTGTTTATGCTGAAATCATTGCTGCAATCAAAAACGAGTGATGTGTATGATTCAGCATAGCCTGAACTGACCTGATATAACATGACAACTGCAGAGTCCAGCATTTATAATCAGGTCCTCACTTCATTCAGCTCCCTTTTAGTCAAAGATGTCTGCAGCCTTTGGCATCCTGGACGAATTTGGCATCCTATCGCAAAACGACATGTTTGCTATTGCAGCCGGTCTTTTTTTGCAACCGGGGACCCGCGTGACATCATGTGTGACGTAGGTTGGTAATTCGTCTATTGCATCCTATATCAGCCTACTGTCATTCATAGGCAAATAACAAACTGCCCATGCAGCACATGCAACTGTCCTTAATAAGAATTTGGCCATTTGAATACATAATAATAATAATAATAATAATAATAATAATAATAATAATAATAATAATA
>CAIGQZ010032368.1:638449-653952 GCA_903798205.1 Danio tinwini
TTAGCATGTTTCTAGTATAAACTAACATGTCGCTAACATGTTTCTAGTATAAACTAACATGTTGTTAGTATGAATTTAGTATGAATTAGCATGCTGCTAGTATGATTGTTAGTATGTTTCTAGTATGTATTGGTATGTTGTATGTCCAATGTAGGGTGTGGCTAGTAAGTTGAAAGGTCATCAGTGATTGGCAGTCTGAGTTAAATGAGCCCAAACTTAAGTCTGTATGAGTTATGAGGTCATAAGGTCTGGTCCAATGTTAAGTCAAAGGGACTTTTCAGAATTTTCCAGGTCAGTTTTCAGTATGTCGGATAAGTTGGAAAAGATAAAGCAACTTAATTCAGTATAGTCTGGAGGTTTGGAGTTAGTTTGCTGGTTGTAGTATGATCAGTCTATGCATATAGAATTCAGTGTCAGAAGAAGATGGAAAAATAATCTGTTTATGTAGTATAACAGTGTGTACTTTCTCAAGCCATCATAAATAATAAATATGATTACTATAAGTTATGTCCATAATTAATATTAATTGGTAATAATAAAATAATTTTTGAGGTAAAATAAGTGCATGTGTATTCCTACATTCAAACTCTGCAAGTATACACAGAAATACAGTTAAACATTATTACATCACACAACAAATGCCTTGATTACTAGTGCTACTTGTTTATTAATAATAATAATAATAATTCCTTACATTTGTATAGCACTTTTCTGGACACTCAAAGCGCTTTATACATATTTTTGGATGGGGAATCTCCTCTTTCACCAGCAGTCTGCAGCATCCACCTGGATGACATGACGGCAGCCATTTTACACAGTGAAGAAGCCAGTTATGATATTGGGATGGTTAGGAGGCCATGATGGACAGAGGCCAGTGGGTAAATTTGGCCAGGATGCCGGGGTTAAACCAATGACTGTAAAATAAAAAAATAATAATTAAAAAAAATGGATGTACATTTCTCTATTGAACGCTTTGAAGGCAAAACACCTCGTGAGGGGCACAAACTGTTGCAAAACACTGCTGAAATTGGAGCCTGCGCATGCGCAGAAAGACTGCCTGTCTGATGGAGCCAGAGGCAGAGCCGCAGAATCAAGCTTCCAACCAAACGCTTGTACGTCAAATCAACCATGCCCGCCGAACTCCTCACTTGACCGATTTAAAAACTGTGTGCTGTAAGCTGCTATAATTTAATAAAAACAATACATGTTGGACTGCAGAAATAAACGATGTTTCATAGACTCTAGTCTGAGTTAGACTTAAGCCCTGCTCACACTGTGAGATTTCAGCCGTGATTTTGTCATATGAGACAAATTTGGGAAATCCTAAAATATCCTGAAATCCTGGAGTAAAGTCTGTGGTCTTTGATCGTTGGTTTGACATGTTCACAGGCAGCCGCTTTGTGCCGGTTGCAATCAGATTTTTCCTCTGATGAAGTTCTGGCAGTGTCAGAAGATTTCAGACACTTTCCTGCAGTGTGACAACAGCGGCGATAAGCATCAATCCAAGAACCAATAGGAGCACAGAATTTGATGACACGATTCATGTGACAGCTCAAGTGGCGGCGGGGAAATGTCAAACTGTTTTTTTCCTGGTTTCATCATTGAGACGCGCTGTGTGCAAAATTGCTGCTACAGTTTGTTTACGTCTGCTGTGAGGAATCATTTCAGAATGAGGGATAGTGAAAGAGTCGCAGGTGGATAACGTCAAACTCCGGGGGAGTTTTCTTCTGTGTTTGGTGCATCTTCAGTCATCCAGTCTGACTTTATGATGGCTGAGATCACAGTGTGACATGAGGGCCATGTTTGTGCAGTCTGACATGCTGTAATCATTCAGGATTATGAAAAATCTCACAGTGTGAGCTGGCCTTAAGCCATGAGCACAAAAAAATATTTCTCTTATAACAGGGTTGTTGGTATTTGTTATCTTCATACACTCTCAGAAATAAAAGTACGCGAGTGGTCACTGGGGTGGTACCTTTTCAAAAGGTACACATTTGTACTTGAAGGGTCCATATTGGTTCCTCAGAAGTATATATTAGTATACTATAAATTTAAGAGGAACACTTTTGTACTTTTTAGGTACTAATATGTCCCCTTGAGGTATTAATATGGACCTTTTAGGTACAAATCTGTACCTTTCGAAAAGGTACCACCCCAGTGACAGCTCTTGTACCTTTATTTCTGAGAGTGTAGGGCACCGATCATCAACTAGCGGACCGCAAGCCAAATCTGGCCCGCTGAGCCATTCAATCCGGCCCGCAACTGGATTCCAAAATTGTGAGGATCAAAAATAAAAAAATAGTGGTCCACACTATTAAAGCAACTAAAAATAACAACAGCTGAGTCTCTTGTCAGAATAACCAGCGTTTATGACTATATTTAGGCTACACTCTGAAATGAGGACAGACTCAGACAGACCATGCGGCGTTAAGCATTTATTGTTTCAAACCGGTTTTAGCATAAGTGAAGAGCGGGTGGGGTGTAGGCAGAGTGCGCGCGACGTGTGTGAAGAGCAAAGAGGGATGCGGTGGGGAGAGGTGCGCGACGTGTTTGAGGAGCGGGAGGAAGACGTGCGATTTCCGGGAGATTATCATTCATTTGTGGGCATCCGGGAGTCTCTGTGCATTTGCGGGAGACTCACAGAGCTTCCGGGAGACTTGGGATGTCTATCAGGACTAAAAAAAGGAGGAAAAACAATCGGGCACAGCTTAAAATAGCATGGTAAATAAATAACCTGGTACCAGAACAAAACAGCTCACAAATAATGTTCACACATCAAATGAAACGTTAAGTGGGCTTGAATTCAATTCTCAATGCTGAAACGGGCTACTCACAGTGCTTAATCAATGACTAAAGTTACATCTCCCCTTGTTGACTTAGCCTAATCGAGTTGAGGCAAAATATCTATCACTCCTAGTGGTTGACTGTGGTATAGGGGGTCATGGGGGCCTGAATCAAATGCCTTCAGTTTTGTAATGAAATTAAAAAAGTATAAACATTAAAGGGCACCCAGGTTACCCCTTTTTCCAGATTTAATATAAGTCTTTTGTGTCTCCAGAATGTGTCTGTAAAGTTTCAGCTCAAAACACCCATCAGATTATTGATTATAGCTTTCACTAGATGGTGTTTTATAGTTCTCAAAGAATTTTTGCTGTTTTTGTGTACTGCGCCTTTAAGGCTAGTCCTCCCCGCCCACCATTTCCACGTGCCTGCCGCGCGTGCCTCAGTCTCCGCCCTCGGCTGCCTCAGACAACAGACAGACATGAAGAAAGCAGATCTCACGTGACGTTTGTGACAAAAACTACACTAAAAGCTTTATCAATGAGTATTTGGTGCATTTGTTGTGTGGAGCTGCAGGATGAGTCTCACACACAATGTCGTTACAAAGTTCACGCACACACACACAGACACACAGCGCAGATACACGCACATACATACAGCGCGCGGGTTTAGCTTTGCACTGTCTTTGCACGCAAATGTGACGGGATGCAGGTTAATATCCACTGCTGTATGGATATCTGTTGTTAATGTACAAAATAAACCTGATTTAACGTCCACAAACCGGCATTGAAGCGTCTTTTATTATTGTTCTGACACGCGGCTGTGCTGATGAAGTAAAGCTGAAGTACATCTCTGTAATTCACTACACATTCACTGTTTTAAAACATTTTAAACTTGTCAAACTCACTCTTGATCACATTTGATGATGATTGATGATCCTAAACTGAACAGATCTTTTATTTAGGGTTGATTTGCGCACGTCCTGTCTTGTGGCTATGAAACGTTACTACGGAGACATGTTAATATGCAGCTGTCAATCAATATTGGTGGGCGGGGGGACCGCACTCCTACGTCAAGTTGCGGTCGGTCTGAAAACTGCTCTAATTGGTCCACCGTTTTTCTGTTGTTAAATTGAAATAAAGCACTGGGTGTGTTTATATCAGCCCAATATGATGCTCTATACACTATACCTACACATATGTCTGTCCAAACAGCTTGAAAAGTAGATTTTTCACCATAGGTGCCCTTTAAACATAATGTGAAGCCAAAATGAGATTTTTATTTGATTTTCTTCTCGGGGGTCCGGCCCTCAAGGAGAATGTCTAGTAAAACTCTGGCCCTCTGACAAATATAGTTGATGACCCCTGGTGTAGGGGTAGAACTAACACTTGTAAAATATGAACAATAACATATAAACAACACATACATTTCTAGAAAGGTTTTTATTTTTAATTAGCAATCAACAGGACCCAAAATATACCACACCATAGATAACCATGCAGGAAAAATCATGCGTTTAAAAGAAAAATACAGCAAGGTTTCTAAATAGCAACAGGATATTTACACATCCCATCCATGCACTATATAAAATAATCCGTGTCAATTTTTAAAATACTTCGCACTGTTAAAGAGCCCCTATTATGGGTTTTTGAAAATGATCTTCATGCAGTGTATATCACAGCTCTGAGTGAATGAACACATCCAGCTGAGGGTTAAATCTAAAGGTGCAGCATGTTTAAAACTATTGATTCTATATTGAAATAGTCGACCCAGAGTCGAATAAACGAATCGAGTCGGGTTCGGATCTTTTGTTTGATCGCATTGACGTCGATACGGTACATCACCAAATATATACTTCCAGTTCTGGTAAAATGTGCATGCGCTTTCCTTCACCATACCTGCCAACATTTGTCTCTGAAAATCCGGGAGGGGGGGTGTTAGGGGGGTGAGCAGAGCGACTGGAAGGGGTGCCTGGTCTGTCGCCGATCCGGCGGTGTTACGCCCCATTCACAGGGGGCGTCAGCTTCAACGCTTCCAATTCACTTTGAATGGGTGACGTCTGGCGTTGTTGAACTGCTTTGTGGATCTGTCGACGCCGCTTCAGTGGCATTGATCACTGTAGAATTTGGGACTTTCTCAACTTATCAATTGCCGACGGAAGCGCCAGCCAATCAGATCACTTTATGCAAATACACCAGCTCAGACAGTAGCCTATGACGATCACGTCAACCCCAACTTCAGACACTCCCTCTGTCAAGCATTGACGCTGAAGCCCCGTGTAAACGGGGTGTTACCAGATTGTACCAATCACCTGAGGACAGGGGGAAGGGGTTGAAATTCCAGGAGTTTTCCGGGGGAAATGACAAACCCGGAGGTGGGTCTGAAATACGGGAGACTCCTGGGAAAAACGGGAGTGTTGGCAAGTATGCACTTCACACACTAGCGGAGGTGCGGGGAATCACAGGATTGATCATGACTGAAGATGACGATCACTGACAGATGGAGATTAGGCTGCGGAGAATAAAGGGTTAAAGTTCATTTTCACAACAACACCACAGTAAAGCCAAACCGTGTGCTGTGTTTGTTCCTGTCATTTTTTTGATGATTGATAAAATAACCTACGCTGCAGCGCAGGACTCGCCGGCCGTTTGCTATTGAAGCAGCAGCAGAGATTATTATATATTGGACTTTGTCAGTAACTTTTACAGTTCAAATGGACCAGTTTCTTCTATTATCTAGAATTTCGATATAATTCATTCATCAAATAAACACTTGAAATATATCAACCTGTGTGTAATAAATCTATATAATATACGAGTTTCACTTTTGAATTTAATTAGTGAAATTAATCACATTGTCGATGACATTCTAATTTATTGAGATGCACCTGCATAAAGATATCCGGTCATCAATGTTTAATAAAATAGAAATAGGTCTGACTCAAAATGAGTCAATTTATTGAACATTATAATCAGGTTTGTACAGGGTTAACACACTTCTATGTCTATGAATTTTACCTGTATCACATTTAATTTGAACTAATTTATGTAATTAAAGTAATTAAACTATACAAATTTTCAACTCAATTTTATATCACGACTACATTAAAGTTGTCCAGTGAACATGTTTTCCGAAACCCAGGATTTAAAACATCCTTTACTGCACCACTCGACGCTGATCGCTTGATTTCAGTGTCTGCGCGTTCACAGTCGCGTGCCTAAGCGACAAGCACGTTCCCGAGTGAAAACTTTACTGAACAGCGCCTTCTGGTCACAGATTTCGGCACAGCACCTCCATCTCTGCGACCACTGGCAAAAAGTCTGGCGAAAGGAGCAGTGGACATTTATACCTCGCGCTTCAGTCGGCCGATACCAACTCAGAGCAATATCACGAGGGAGGACAGGTGTAGTAAAGATTATTCGTTACTTGTTTTATTTACCTATGATGATGATTACTCTTATGTTTGTTATGATATTTCTGTAAAAATATGCATTACTTTTTATTAGCTTAGTTGTAAATATTTGTTTGTATAAAATGTTCATTTGTAGACTATGTTTCTCCCCTATGTCGCGTAAATTAGTAGTAATAAGGGCTCACCCTGCTTCGACGTAATAGATACCTTAGAAAATAGAGAGGTTGTAAAGGAGCGTTGCCAAAAATATTCAAAATATTATTAAAACACAATAACTATTACCTCAATGACACTAAAACAACACTTCTCCGGTGTGCTTATATTGTAATACTGAACACCTGTTGCGCATGCTGGAGTGCCCGCAGGGTGTCGCTGCTGTCTAATAAACACCAGTGAGCGGCGCTGTTCTCATAAACACTCATAATTACACACTGAAGGAGATGAAAACAGCAGCAGACAAGCTGATCCCTGCACAACATCAGTGAAAAATGCACACTTTATGCTTTAAATGCCGGATTTAATGCTATAATTGTGTGGCCCGCACAGACACGCTACTGTACTTACAGTAAATCAACCAAAACCAGCCAGGAATTCACTAAATCAACATAACTGTTGAATATCATGTGGTTCTGATAAATCTATGCGAGTTTTACACTTCTAAAAAGAGAAAATGAATGAACCCACATGAGAAAAATACTATAATAATTTATACTGAATACTACAGTGTTTCTGAACCATATAATATTGTATATATTATAGTATTTGCAACTCTTTGAGATAGAATGCTGCAGCGTGTAGTATTAACTTCAGTGAAATAATAAACTATATACTATAATATACTCATATACTCATACATAATATACACTGTAGTATACTTTAGGTTTTACGACATTTACCGCAGGGGTCTCAAATTAAAATTGGTGGGGGGCCTTATCAGTGACTGACAATTCATATGAGGACCGCTTTAACATTCAAGCACAACAAAAAAGTGGAAACCTGATGCAATTGATGTACTCAGACATGCTGTTTTTATACATCTTGAAGAGGTAGTTTGAACTGCTATGAAAATACGACAATTTATTAATAGGCATAATAATAATTATTAATATTCTGTCCCAATCAATTGTTGCTTAACTTAACCAATAGTTTAACAGATAGTGCCAGAACAGATCAAATCTTAATATGGATATGAGGAAAATCTATTATTAAGACCATTTAAATCTAATATTAGCAAAATGATCATATTTACACCATCATCATAAGATGTTTATAAAACTAGCTATAATCAAATGACCCTTGAATATTTACAAAAATAGAGCACTTATGGACATATATTACAGTAGTAACATATAATACAGTACTTTAAATGTCCAGTAGGTGGCGGGTCAAAACCACAGCGACTGCACAACAATGATGGTGATTCAAAAATATGTTTTGTTGGGCCGAATTTCGATATGTTTTTGAAGTCAGTTGCGAGCCAATGGAAGGAGGTCTGTGTTGTTACTGTGTTGTTTTGTACTATAACATACCCTATGGTTGTAGAAAACTACAGTATTGGGTCATTTGATTATATTAGTGTAGTTGTGTTACTATAGCAACTGTAGAATCATCACAACCAATCAATCACTGTAGTTATTACCATAGCAACTGTAGAATCACCACAACCAATCAATCACTGTAGTTATTACCATAGCAACTGTAGAATTGCCACAACAGATCAATTACTGTAGTTATTACCATAGCAACTGTAGAATTGCCACAACAGATCAGTTACTATAGCTGTCGTGTTACCATAGCAACAGTAGAATCGCCACAACAGATAAATGACTATAGCTGTCGTGTTACCATAGCAACTGTAGAAATGCCACAACAGATCAATTACTATAGTTGTTGTGTTACCATAGCAACTGTAGAAATGCCACAACAGATCAATTACTATAGTTGTTGTGTTACCATAGCAACTGTAGAATCACCACAGCAGATCAATTACTATAGCTGTCGTGCTACCATAGCAACTGTAGAATCACCCCAATAGATAAATTACTATAGCTGTCGTGTTACCATAGCAACTGTAGACTATTACATCATCAAAAACAAAATAAATTAGTAATTAGAAATACATTGTGTTGAAGAAATCTTCTCTCTATTAAACAGAACTTAATAATATTTATTTAAAAATGAATTAAATGTTCACAGAAGGGCGAATAAACGATTCTTGAGCTGTATTTCTACACCATAAGAGTCCACATGAGGACTTTTCATGGAATAAATGCAGTGAGAAACTTCAGACTGACTTGTTGAATCCTGCGGTTGATCTGATAAATCTGTGTGTGTGTGTGTGTGTGTGTGCTGTTTGGTCAGGTTTCAGTAATCAGTCTCTCTGTTGTGTTCTGTTTGCTGGAACCACAGAGAGAAAAGACAAAAAGACACACAGAAAGAGCCGAATCAAGGCTTTTGTCCAGCGGAGCCTTCTGGAGCAGCATTCCATTGGCCAGCGCTCCATAGCAACACATTCCACCTATGACAAAAGAGCATGTGTATGTGTGTGTGTGTGTGTGTGTGTGAGAGAGAGAGAGAGAGTAAGCGAATGAATAAATGAAAGAGAGAGAGAGTGAATGTGTGTGTGTGTGTGTGTGTGTGTGTGTGTGTCTGTCTGTCTGTCTGTCTCTGTGTGAGTGAATGCGTGAGTGAAAGAGAGAGCAGGTATATGTGTGTGTGTGTGTGTGTATGAGTGAGAGAGAGAGTGGGTATGTGTGTGTGTGTGTGTCAGAAAGTGTGTCTGTATGTATGTGAGTGAGAAACAGAGTGTGTGTGTGTGTGTGTGTGTGTGTGTGTGTGTGTGTGTGTGTGTGTGTGTGTGTGTGTGTATGTGTGTGTGTGTGTGTGTGTGTGTGTTTTCTGGAATCACTGGGCAGACTCCAGAAAATCAGCCAGTGCTCTGCCTTCATTGGTGAAAGACAGGAGCGTCTGTGGAATTATGGGATGGACAGGAGCGTCTCTGTGCCTCCAGACTTTGATCATCATAATAATCCATGCACACACTCTTGAACTTTGACCTCAGCGGCACGTCAGTGATCGTATAACGTTTGTGTCATTTAAAGACACTAACAAACATTAACTTCACAGTTCAAGTCGAAATTGTAAGATGGAAACTTTGAGAAAGATAAATGTCCGAATATTGAGCAAAAAAAAAATCAGAACTACGTGACAATCTATGAATTTTGAGGGAAAACAGGCAGAAGTCAGCAATATAAACATGAATTCTGAGGGGAAGAATAATAATTGAGATTTAAACCTGGAAATTTAAAGGAAAAAAGTGAAAATGGCAAATTGCAAGTTGGAATTTCAAAGAAAAAAAGTCAGGATAGTGAGATGAAATCTTGGAAATCAGTTGAAAATAAATGTTAGATTTATGAGACAATCTTGGAAATGAATTATTATAATTCTGAGGGGAAAAAAGCAGGATCTAAGCTTCAGATTACAAAGAAAAACATCAGAACTGTGATAAAAACATGTACTTGCTAAAAGGAAAAAATGTCAGGATTGCAAGAACATAATTGCAATGTAAACTGGGAATTCAGAGGATGAGACAAACTCTGAGTCTGAGACCAAAATTCCTGGATCTAAACTTCAGATTTCAAGGAAAAGCATCAAAAGTGGGAAAAGGTGAATTGTGGGAAGTAAACATGGATTTCTGAAGAAAAAGTCATAATTATAAGGAGCTGAACTTGGAATTCTGAGGGGAAAAAGCTGAATTTGTGAAAAAAAAGTTAGGATATCGAGATAAAAACTTGAAAATCGGTTTAAAAAATGTTAGAATTATTACACAAACTTGGAAAGGAATTCTTGGAATTCTGAGAAATAAATAGCTGGATCTAAGCTTCAGATTTCAAGGAAAAACATCAGAATCTGTGGATATAAACATGGAAATCTAAAAAATAAGGCAGAATTTAGAAATGTACACTTAAAGGAAAAAGTTAAAACCTTGGAACTCCAAGGGAACAGTAAGAAATGAAACATCTAAACATGGAATTCTGGGGGAAAAGCACAATTGCGAGATGTAAACTTGGAAAAATTCATAACTATAATGCTGCGCTCACACCAGACGCCGAAGCATCAATCGTGAGTGATTTACATGCTGTCAATGCAAAGACGCAGATACTCGGGAATGAGGCTGCATGAGTGATGCGATTGGAGCGAGTTGAACGTTTTGCGCGATTGACTCACTTAATGGCGCGTTCAGACTGCAGGATTTTCACAGTGGTCGTGTCACAGATGTGTTCACACTGCATGACTATCTGGGCTAGTGTTCTGTCTGCGCTGTGTTTACGGCGACAGGAGTTCACACTGCATGACTTTAAAATAGGAAGAATCACAGACAACTTTGTCCAAACTACGTCTCACAACCAAACAAATGCGAGAAGTGACATGGAAACAACGCGAGGTCACGTAATATATCTTTATTTATTATCTACATAATGGAAAACAGAAGGCTTTAGCTTTAGAAACTTGTGTTGCTCACCTGGCTTTTGAAGAGAATTAACAATCTCTCCTCAACTTTGTTTTACTTTCGACCTGATTGATATATTGATGAAACAGACACAGTGCTCCTGACATATTTCCACTAGCTTTTCCTTCATTTCTTGGGTCTAAATAAACTGAAAACGAGCGCTTTTAACTTCTCCTCCAGCCTCCCGCTGGCCTGCAGGTACCCACGCTAGTGAATGCTGCTCTCTCATTGGCTGTAGGTGATCGCAGGTGTCGGCGACTCATCTGTGATTCTCTCATAACGCGTCCTTGATAGTTCACACTGTGTGATTGTCACGGACGTGCACGAGCACCAATTCACCTGTGATTTCAGGCATTTGTCGGAGATTTCTCAAAACCTGTCGGCGAGTCAAAATCAGTGCTAAAATCATGCAGTCTGAACTCGGCATAAAGGGCGTATCGTGTGTTTCTAGTGAATCACTCAAGTTCAAAAAAATCTGAACTTCAGCGGACATTCACACCGCGTTAACCAATCAGGAGCTTGCTCATGTGGGGGTGTGATTATGACGTAGCGCCTGTCGTTGCTGTCCCAGGGGAAAATCCTCCTGCCAACACCGACAACAGTTCATCAAACTGGGCTCGGAAAAAAATGTCAGGATTGCGAGGTGTAAGCTGGAAATTCAGAGGGAAAAAAGTTACAACTATGAGACAAACGCAGAAGTCTGAGAGGAAAAAAATCCTGGATCTGAACTTTAAATTTCAACGAAAAGCATCACAAGTGTGGGATGCACACATGGAAATGTAATGTAATGTGTATTTGCATAGCGTATTTATCATGTATGATCATACACCCATGCAATCATGAGAGGGGGTCTCTCCACACCTCCACCAGTGTGCAGCTCCACTTGGATGATGCTCCAGCATGCTCCAGGAGTTTATCCAGGACAGCCTACTCTTTACCAGAAGTGCCATGGGATTAATAATGACCACAGAGAGACCTCGGTTTAACATCTCATCTGAAAGACGGTGCTCACTGACAGTGTAGTGTCCCCTCTTCACTATACTGGGGCATTAGGACTGGGGCACTTGGTTGAGCGCCCCCTGCTGGCCTCACTAACAGCACTTCCGACAGCAAGCCAGTTTTTCCTCATGTGGTCGCCCATCCAGACACTGACCAGGATCAGCCCTGCTTAGCTTGAGTGAGTGGCCACTCTTGGGCTGCAGGGTGATATGGCTGTGGCTAAGGGGGAAAAAGCTGTATAGTGAGATGCAAACTTGGAACACCCATTCACACACACACACACACACACACACACACACACACACACACACACACTCATACACTACGGCCAGTTCAGTTGATCAATTCCCCTATAGCGCATGTGTTTGGACTGTGGGGGAAACCGGAGCACCCGGAGGAAACCCACACCAACACGGGGAGAACATGCAAACTCCACACAGAAACACCAAGCCGAGACTCGAACCAGCGACCTTCATGCTGTGAGGCGACAGTGCTAACCACTGAGCCACCATGCTGCCCATATTAGCTTTAATAGTCTTATTTACTCAGACACACAAATGAAATCAGAAAAATATGTGAAAATATTTGACACTTTATTGAGCGCTGCAGATGTCTGACACACTTACTGATATGAATACAGTAAAATACAGTGTTTCTGTCCAGTGGCTTTATTTCTGAATGCAACACAATTAAAAACCTGCTCCTTTAAAGCAAATAACATCACAAATAAACATAAGACGCAATATAAACAATCAAGATTAAGACCTGCTTCACGATTTATATATACACACACACAAAACAAAAATCACTTTAGTCTTTCTGTGAAATGCCAGACTCACAGTTTCATTCCTTTAAGCTCTAATTGATCAAGTTTTACAGCAACAATCGGTTTTAAAGGGGACCTATTTATGCTCCTTTTTCCAAGACGTAGAATAATTATGTCTCTCAAGAGTGTGTGTGAAGTTTGAGCTGAAAATAACTCGCAGATAATGTTCTCCAACTCTCTGAAACTGACCCCGATCAGGCTTTGCTCCGCCATTTAAGTGACCCGCTTTAAATGCAAATGAGATTGTGCTCTTTTCAGAAGAGGGCGGAGCTACAGACTTCAGTCTATGTTGCTCCTGTTCATCTGTGCTTCATCTAAAATCCTCTTAGTCTATGCTGACATTATCTTCAGCAGCTCAAACACTCTAATGGCTAATGGACAGACGGCTGCTTCTCACTCAGGGCTGCTGTTTATGCTAATAAGGGAGACTAGTGGGCGGGGCTTTTGCCCTCTGATGACACGTACAAAGGGAGAATGTCAATCAAAGTGTTTCAGTCATCAAGTCTGATTAGAACAAACACTATTCATTCATGTTGAGCATTAGAGGCTGCTGGAGACACACACACGCACACACGCACACGCACGCACACACACACACACACACACACACACACAGGTTTGCTTTGCATTATAGGTCCCCTTTAAAATATAAATCACAAAAAGGCACTGGAAATAAATCATCCATAAACGTTTGATTCTATAAGACATGTTTGAGATGGAGTGTCCGGCAGAACCACAGGAAGCTCTGAATATTGCACCAGGAAGTGGCCTCTGCTCAGACATCAAACAGGAAGTTTAACGAGAGCTTGAAAAGTGGCAGGAAGACGAGATGCCTGCAAGTTTTACAGCCGCTTTTATGAGTGCAAATCTGCAGCGTCAGAAACACACTCACACTGACAGTCACAGTGTTGATTTCATCACAGTCACATCAAGAGCTTATTTTCTGAAGGCCAAGATTAAGATTTCATTGCATTGTGAGGTCTCATGAGAATTAAACACTGTTTTCATATGCAAATTTCATTTTAGAACTGAATTAAAATTACACTTAATTGTCATTTTATGCTGATTTTAGTATCTAAATACTTTTTTAAAAAGCATTGCATCCAAATAAAGAGGACTTTCATCGTTACTTTAGAAGATAATGTGACGTTTTCTTTTGAATTACAGTCATTTGTCTCGGTTATATATAAATATTAAAATAATATAAAATCTGTTAATAATTAAAGGATATTATATGTATAATGAAATTATTATTAACCCAAACATTTTCAATTTTTCCGTCTAAAAATGAAATTATTTAATGAAAATACGAATATGAAATGAGATAATGTGATTATTTATTTTGCATTACAGTAATTTGGTCTAATAAATGTGCTTAAATGTGAACAAATATTGCATAAAAAATTATAGCAACATCTAGTTTTTGTGGGAAAAAAATCATAAAAATAATATCACAATAGATTTGTACATAATTAGGGGAAATTATGTGTATATTGAATTATATTTGCTTTGATTTTTGTTTAATTATTAATCCAAACATTTTCCATTTTTCCTTCTGAACACAAAAATCTTATTTAATGAAAATATGAACATGAAATAAGATAATGTGATATTTTATTTTACATTACAGTAATTTGGTCTAATAAAATGTGTTTAAATGTGAGGAAAAAAATATATATATTGCATTAATAATAATTTCAGCAATATCTGATTATTTTTAACAATTATTATTTTCAGGGTTTTCACCGTATTGTACAGGACAGTAGAGTGAATTGACAGAAAGGAAGCATGGGGAGCAGAGAGAGGGGACGGATTGGCATAGGACCACGAGGCGGGAATCAAACTCGGGTCACCGGAGTGCATGTGTTGATGCACTAACTACTAATGAGCAACATCTGTTTTTGTAGAGAAAAACCTATTCCTGGAAATCATATCACAATATCTTTCAGTTATATGAAAAGTTTTAAAATAATCCACAATCTGTAAATAATCAGGGGAAATTGTGCATATTGAATGATATTTGCTTTGATTTTAGTTTTATTACTGACTCCATCTGAAAATGAAATTATTTAATGAAAATATGAATATGAAATGAGATAATGTGATCATTTATTTTGCATTACAGTAATTTGGTCTAATAAATGTGCTTTATTGTGATGAAAACAAATATTGCATAAACAAATTATAGCAACATCTAGTTTTTGTGGGAAAAAAATCTTTAAAATAATATCACAATAGCTTTTAAAAATTATTCAAATTATATAAAATTTATAGATAATCAGGGGAAATTATGTGTATATTGAATTATATTTTTGCTTTGATTTTTGTTTTATTATTAACTCAACCATTTTCCATTTTTCCTTCTGAAAAGTCCTCTTATTTAATGAAAATATGAATATAAATTTAATTTCCATTCATAAATTAAGTCTTAAGTAGTAAGTAAATAAGCCATAAGTCTTTAATATTTGAGGTTTGGAGACTTTAGCAAAACCAAATTATTATTTCTTAATAAAATGGTAATAAGTAATATCTCAATGCAGTCAAATATTTCTTATTAATTAAAAAGGCAAATTATTGAATTTATTGAACTCCCATTCCAGTGGATTCAGCCTGAAAATTGGGGAATCTGAATTAACATTTATGAACATTTTGACAAATCCATAAATATTTATATTTATTTGGCATCATAAAACCTAAAAATGATCCTCATGTAAATAATCTCAGCGCAATAAAATCTGAACTCCTTCACTACTGCAGAAAATAACTTCTCATTATTTAACGAGGAAAATACACCATATTCAATAATATATATAATATAATATAATATATTCCCTCTTTGATTGAGTGAGTGTGGCAGATGCTGAGAGTCTCTCAGAGCCAATGTTCAGATAAATTATGAAATAATAATGACAGAGGAATGTTCTCTCTCACACACACACACACACACACACACACACACACACACACACACACAC
>CAIGQZ010032368.1:664092-678741 GCA_903798205.1 Danio tinwini
CATGCACACAACGGCTAGTTTAGTTCATCATTTTCCCTATAGCCCTTGTGTTTGGAAACCGGAGCACCTTATATAATACAATGTGTATATATATATATGTGTGTGTGTGTGTGTGTTCTTGCGTCTGCAGTGATTCTGACTCTATAACTCCAGCTTAATCACTGCAGGATGAACACGAGCATCTCTATTTCTGCAGCGCAGCAATGATAAACATCCCTCAGAAAACAGCACAGCTAAAACCAAAGATCAGCCACAAACACCAGCAAACGCCTCAGCACCACCACGACAAGCAGCCAGTGCACAACTACACCAGCATCACTAACACGGCACACAACCTGAGCAACACAACACAGTTTCATACGTCATACGTAGGTAAAAGCACCATGACTTGCCTAAATTGTAAATGTAAATATTACTCAAAGTAGGATTCAAAAGTAGAGCTTTGAAAAGTACTCAAGAGTAGTGAGTATTACGCTGAGTCTGAAATGTTTACATGTAATTTGTGCATGTGTGTGTAAACGTAACACTGAGGACATTTACATGGACACCAATAATTCGATTTTGCAGACAACACTGTATAAACATACTATACGTATACTACTATAACATAAAATATCAACATCCTATTTTGAAAGTCATGTTAATTGAACTTACCATGTCCGTATTTGTTTGTATTATGCCAGTGTGTAAACTATTAAAGTAATTCAAAGTAATTTCACCTGAACAGTTCCAAGAAAATAAGTTAAAATATAAACATGAAGTCTGTGAAATAAAGTATTAAAAGTGCTGATGATTGTGAGGTGTTGTATTGTTGTCTTTCAGGTTGTATCTCAGCTTTAATGCGCTTTTTAAATAAAAAACAAAGCAGCTACTCGCCATCGCGACAGCAATAAGATTCAATGGACTGTTTGACACTTTCCTTTGCACCTACCGAGTGAGTAAAGACCACAGACAGATGAAATGCGGAGGTTTTTTTCTTCCATTCAGCATGTGGTGTGAACTTCCATTAAAGGGCACCTATTGTACCCCTTTTTAAGATGTAATATTAATATTATGGTTCTTCTGAGTGTGCCAGTTTAGGTTCAGTTCAAAACAATATTCAGATTTTTTTATTATGATGTGTTAAAGTGTCATTTTGGGGGCGTGTACACAGCTCGCTGTTTTAGGGGCGTGTTCTTCACATGAAAATTAGTTTCTACTTCCCTCCCAACTTAACAAGGGGGCGGAGCCAAGAGCTCCCTTCTTTGTGTATGGCAACAGACAGGCAGACAGAGAGAAGCAACATGAGTGAGAGGACCAGCATTCAGCTGTACATGTACGACTCGGACACAGACCAAGCAGAGAGTACAGAATCATTTGTGTCTTTGTATAGTTTTACAGCCAACTGTGTGCTAGTTTAAAGCTCTGAGCTTGTAGCCTACACCGAGACTAATAACCAAGCACACTGAATTAACTTTGACTGAAGGGCATCACACACCGGATGCACCGCAACACGGCGCGCACATGACAGTTGAAAGTATCGCACACTTGCAGCTCCAGTGTGTGTCCCCTGATAGAAACTTATGTTTATAATTCAGAAATGCATGCCGCTGCGTGGCCCGACGCTGTGTGTTGCTGAGCGGCGCTTCTGGTGTACGACCTGCTTGAGGCTATAACTAAAGGGTGTCATACACCGGATACGGCGCTCAGAGCCACGACACGGCACACCAGACGCGCACATTCACATGTTATTTAAAATGAAACTATTCAGATAACGCTCTGTGGCGCGGCAGAAATATGAACAGTGTCCTGAGCAGGGCCAGCGCGTCCATAGAGGCCACCTAGGCGGCAGAATAGTGAGCGAACCTCACGGTTCTCACTTTCATCCGAGACACCCTCCCCCTCCCCCTCCCTCCCGGTCCTCACTTTCATCCGCGACAACGCAAATTGCATGGCGATGTGCGCCATTAGTTCGGTATTTCCAATGAAGGGACGCGCACGTGAGGCAACGCGCTCGCATTTTCCAGCTGCACCTAGTTAAGATGACAGGGAGCTTCTGTGACCGCGGGAAATGCAAACTGCTGAAGTTTAAGGAAGATGCAATGAAAAGTACACATGTATGCAAACCCACCAAAACTCACAAACACTGGCGGCGAGGAGAGCGATAACGTGGTGAATGTTGAGCCCAATGAGCCTTACATCTAAACATAGAGCAAGGGTGTTTCTTTGGGGACGTCGCTTTGACTTACATGCTGAAAATGGCGGACGTGAAACAACATACTGAGGATATGGTAATGCGCACCTGTCAATCAATATTGGTGGGCGGGGGGACCGCACTCCTACGTCAAGTTGCGGTCGATATCAAAACCGATCCAATTGCTCCACCGTTTTTATGTTGTTAAATTGAAAATAAAGGACTGAGTGTGTTTATATCACCCCAATATGACGCTCTATACACTATACCTACACATATGTCTGTTTAAACAGCTTGAAAAGTAGATTTTTCACCATAGGTGCCCTTTAAAACTACACTCTTCCAGCAGTTCATAGTTGCATCCAATATCTTGTTTGTCGAGAGGGCATGCATGAAATGTTCCCGAATGAAAGTGAAAGGGCCAAACTGCAATTAAAGTCGACAAATTAAAAATGAAACACCCAAAATGACATGAAACTTCGGAAGAAATGCAGATAGCGTGACACAATGATGTTTCAAGAGTTCACACTTAGGCCGTACTCACACTATGTACAGTTGCCTTGAACCGGGTCGAAGCACGCTTGTCCCCCCTCCCGTCTCCCCTGACGGCCCGCACTCACATTCATTCAGGCCTGGGCGCTCTTCCGTCATGGATGATGCGCTGTTCAGTAAGCGCTCTCGCTCAGCACAGTGGACATTTCTTTAGTTATATGGTTTAAGTGGTTTGATATGCGGTGATGCAGTCTAATATTTCACTGAACAGATCAGACACTGTTGACGCTCATAAACAATCATAAAGTCCTCATGCTGCAGGAATTAGGAGGTTTGCTGAAGCTGCAGCTGTGGTGCAGTGAGGGGTTTGTGTCTTTAATAATCTACGACAGTTTGCGTTCATTAAACAGTACGAATGATTAATTAATTAATCCATATCAAACAGTCCCGTAAAAGTCTCGTCTCGCTTTCAGTTTCGGGCTCAGGCACGCTTGCACTCACACTGTAAGTGTACCGCACCTGAGCCCAAGTGAACCGTGCTCTGGCCCACCTCTTTCAACCGGGCCAGGGCCGCCCAAGTGTACCGTGCCTGAGCCCGATTCAGAGCACTCACACTTCTCTAACGATCCGGGAAACAGGCCTGGGCACGGTTCAGATAGCATAGTGTGAGTAAGCCCTTAGATAATGCTCAACTGAGATAGCAGGTTTGGCATGCTGTCCCTGTAGAGAACCCTGAGCTCGGAGATAGATGAGCCCAAGGTTCCCGCCTGGTCAATGAGCGTTAAGAGGGATACGAGATCAGGTGTTTCCCCGAGTCCCCCCCCCCTAAACTCAGGCTAATATCTGATAGACTATGTATGTCAAAATTAGTTTATGAAACTTCACTATGTGATATAACATGTAAAACAGGATCATGAAAGAAACATTCGAAAAGCAGCTCATGTAAACATCTTAATCTTATTATTGTCTTACTGAGATTCAATTCAATTCAATTCAATTCATCTTTATTTGTATAGCGCTTATACAATGTAGATTGTGTCAAAGCAGCTTCACATGGAAGTTTATAGTGAATGTAAACAGTGTCAGTTCAGTTTTCAGTGTTTAAGTTCAGTTCAGTTTAGCTCAGGTCAGTGTGGTTTAATAATCACTACTGAGAGTCCAAACACTGATGAGCAATTCCATCAATGCACAGCTCTACAGATCCCGAACCATGCAAGCCAGTGGCGACAGGGGCGAGGAAAAAACTTCACCAATTGGCGAAAGTGAAGAATTTAAAAAAACCTAGAGAGAAACCAGGCTCAGTTGGGCACGACCATTTCTCCTATGGCCAAACGTCTTGTGGGTTTAGGAAATAATTATTTGTTTAGGAAATAAAGATTAAGGGAAATAATTCCATTACTGATGTCCATGTAAAAGAAGTCATTCTGTAGTGCATTTAGTGATTGCTTAAGACCAATTTGGTCATCATACAATTCAGAGGCCCCTGGGCACAATGTCTTGTAGGCCACCTACCTGGCCGCACACCTACAGTTATACTTGTTCAAGTTCACTGAAGCAGTACTAAAATGTATAATTAAGGGTATGTTAATGTAGAACTTCTACACACTTATAATGCACATGATTTAGAAATAACATCTCACCAGTCCAGTTCTTTGAATCGGAGTCCTCCATAATACACACACTTATTATTGATTCCTACTTGTCTTCCTCGTGATGAAGAGTAGGCAAAATCTGATATGTAGTGGGGAAAATAAAGAAGAACGTGTCCATCAGATGCTGCATTTGAACCAGGTTCATGATTGATTGTGTCAAAACAAGTTGCCATGCGCTTTACGAGCTACGCCACTCACACTGCTGTCTGCTGAGCTCATTCCTTATGCCGTCTCTGTCAACTAAACGGTGATGGGCGGGAATCACTCAACTAGCCACTGAGTGGTATGGTACGGTTCAGTACTCTTTTACGGCCATTTCCACTGTCAAGAGGGGTACCGAACCGTACCGTACCACTTTTTCTGCACCCTTTCGAATGGGTATCAAACATGAGAAATGGTACCAAAAGGTGGAGCTACACGCGCAGCTGAAAGCTGATTGGTTACAGAGCAACATCACGATCTCGTGGAGCTAGCCAAAATAAAAACAGGAAAAAGGAACCGCCATGTTTTAAATACAGCCGAGACAACTATATGCAAATAATAACAAGCCATGGAAGACCCGAGCTCAAACAAACTTTGTCGTTGTCTTGATATTCAACCACAAAGCCCAGAAGAACGAAATCTGCCGTGTCCTGTTGTTGTTTTACGAGGCCGTCTAAAAGTGCGAGCGGTTTTTGCTTTCTCCAGGGAGCTCGCGATCGCGTCTAGATTTGATATAACAAACTTCTTGAGCTGATGATAATAATAATAATGTGTGTGTGATTATTGAAGTGTCTTCGACATCTGATCCATTCAGAAAAGAAAAGGACAAATGCGAGAGTGAAGCGCGAACAAACAGGAGAAGCCCGACAAAACACAGGAGCAAATAGTTTCAGCAACCTGAATCATGAACAAACTGCCATGTTTATCATCGCCTTCTGGACTATTATGAACTGGGAATGACTGAATAACAGAGGCTACACGTGCTGCTGAAGATTACAGACACTGATGAGAGGTTTGCTCTGACTGGGCTATATTACGTGTTGAACCTAAATAAGGGCTTAATGTATGCTGTGTGTAGTTGATCTGCCATTAGTAACAAATCGGAGACTGTAAGGGTCTGTATGTGTTCATATATGTTGTATTTTTTATTTATGTTATATAATTGCAGTCGTTACAGTAGGCTATTTCACACTGAAGTGCTTCTCATATGATTTGTGAATGACCTGTACAGCTTTACTGTAGACATTTATTCGAGTGAGAATGACGTCGACTGAAACTTTCTGTCGTACACCACGCCCATTAAAAGGGTACCCTTGGTAGTGGAAATGCAAGCCTCATAAAGCTGACCCGTACAGACTCATACCATACTGTACTGTGCCAGTCAGTGGAAACGAGGCATAAATAGACACTCCAAAATCTGTATTTAACCCCCCTCGCAGGAGCCCCAAGTGCGCATGATGTGCCCACAATGCCCATTGGTTAATCTGGCCCTGCCCATAAACAAAAAAGAAATAAAGTAGTGACTGCAGGTTGAAGGAAAGTAGCGGAGTAAAACTACAGATACTGCAGTAAAAATGTACTCAAGAGAAAGTAAAAGCACACATTTTTATATCTACTTGGTATATTACAATTTCTGAGAAAAACTACTCAATTACAGTAGTTGGAGTATTTGTTATTCGTTACACCACTGCTTACGTTACGTCCAATTTTGTTATATTCTTTAAGAAAAAGCTTTAAGATGTCTTCACATGTTTCAAGATTTTAAGAGTAGACCTATTATGCAGAAAATACTTTTATAAACACAGCTGTGTGTCGGGAGTGTGTGAATATATCCAGCCTCAAATGGTAAATATTACCATAAACACATAAAAAAATACATAAAACAGACATAAAAACAACTAACTAAATAACTATGTAATGTAATTTCACAATTTAATTTGTATACATTTTCTGACATAAAAACAATTAATTAAATGATCATTAACCAGCTTTACTATACATAATATCTTAGAAATAGATTAATATAAATAAAATGCACTCTAAACCTGCCGGAACTACTTTAGACGTGCATTTATCTGACAATACCCAAACACTTTACAGTGACCCTCAGCCAATCAGAAACAAGCATTCAACAACCCTGCAGTGTACCTTTAATTTAATTGATTAATTAATTGGTTGGCTGGTTGATTAATTGATTATATTCTCTTTTAGTATTAATATTATTTCACATAATACCACTTTATAAATATTTTAGACATAAAAACAACCAATTACATTATCATTACCAGCGTTAATGTTCATAATATTTTATACATTAAAATAATTTTAAATGCACTCAAAACCTGTCGGAACTACTTTAGCTGTGCGTCTACCTGAAAATAACGGCACACCTTAGAATGCTCATCAGCCAATCAGAATCCAGCATTCAACAACTCAATAATATAAGTTACAATATAAAAACAAAAATCACACGACTTTCACTCTCAGTATCTGCTGATTCACTCAAACGGACAGAAGCACACACTACAGGACCTGATTGAGACACACCTACCTGACAGAGACAGTTTCATCTGAGCCTGAATCACACCTTCCTGTCTGAGTGTGTGTGTGTGCTTTTCCAGCTCCGCTCACAGCCGTGTGCGAAGATGAGAATCTAAAGCAGTGTGTGTGTGTGTGTGTGTGTGTGTTCCTCAGGATCTGAAGACCATCTGCTCCATCAATGATTCATTCACATGCAGATCTTCACCCACTTACACTCAGAGCTAATATAGATATAAAAACACCGGTTATTCCTGACACACACTCGCTGATCTGAGCTGACAAGCAGAGGATTTATTACATCATGATGAATAATGATCAGAGCTAGGTGAATGTGATCTGGATTACATAATCAGGTTACAAACATCATGTACTTGTAATTGGAGTAAACTACTTTTTAAAATACTCGTAATTAGATTGCAAATGTCAAGCACTTGTAATAAAACTAAACTATTTTTAAAGTGCCTGTAATTAAATTACCGCAATCAGGTACTTGTAATTAGAGTAATCTACATATTAAGATACTTGTAATCAGATTACAGAAATCAAGAACTTGTAATTAGAGTAAAATGCTTTCAAAAATACTCTTAATCAGATTGCAATCAGGTATTTGTAATTAAAATACTTTTTAAAATTGTATTAGGGTAATTTTTTAAGTATTTTAGTAAAGTACTTGTCATCTGTTTACAAAAATACTTCAAATCAGATTACAAACATCAAGTACTTGTAACTAAAGTAAACTGCATTTTTTTTACTCATAACAAAGTTTTAGAAATCAAGTACTTGTAATCAGAGTAAACTAGTTTTAAAAAAATACTCGTAATTGGATTACAAAAATTAAGTAATTGTAATTAGAGTAAAATACTTTCAAAAAATACTCTTAATTGGATAACAAAAAAATATCATAATCGGATTACCAAAATCAGTCCTTGTAATTAGAGTAAACTACGTAATAAAATACTTGTAATCAAATTACAAACATCAAGTACTTGTAATTAGTGTAAAATAGTTTTTTAAATACTCATAGTCCGGTTAGTAACATCAAGTACTTGTAATTACAAATATCAAGTACTTGCAACTAAAAGTAAACTACTTTTAAAAATACTCATAAATGAATTACAGAAATCAGGTACTTGTAATTAGAGTAAACTACATATTAAGATACTCGTAATCAGATTACAAAAATCAGTACTTGTAATTAGAGTAAACTACTTTTTAAAATACTCGTAATCAGATTACAAATATCATGTACTTGTAATTATAAAGTACTTTTTAAAGTATTTGTAATCAGTTTACAAAAATCAAGTACTTGTAATTAGAGTAAAATACTTGCAAAAATACTCTTAATTGGATAACAAAAAATTCTCAAAATGGGATTGCCAAAATCAGTACTTGTAATTAGAGTAAACTACGTAATAAAATACTTGTAATCAGATTACAAACATCAAGTACTTGTAATTAGTGTAAAATAGTTTTTTAAATACTCATAGTCCGGTTAGTAACATCAAGTACTTGTAATTACAAATATCAAGTACTTGCAACTAAAGTAAACTACTTTTAAAAATACTCATAAATGAATTACAGAAATCAGGTACTTGTAATTAGAGTAAACTACATATTAAGATACTCGTAATCAGATTACAAACATTAAGTATTTGCAACTGAAGTAAAGTACTTTTTAAAATACTCGTATTCAGATTACAAAAATCAGTACTTGTAATTAGAGTAAACTACTTTTTAAAACCCTCGTATTTAGATTACACATATCAAGTACTTGTAATTAGAGTAAAATACTTGCAAATATACTCTTAATTGGATAACAAAAAATTCTCATAATGGGATTGCCAAAATCAGTACTTGTAAATAGAGTAAACTACATATTAAAATACTTGTAATCAAATTACTAATATCAAGTCCTTGCAACTGAATTAAAGTACTTTTTAAAGTACTTGTAAATGGATTACTAATACCAAGTACTTGTAATTAGTGTAAAATACTTTTTTAAATACTTGTAATCGAATTACAGAATTAAAGTACTTGTAATAAGCGTAAAGTACTTTTTAAAGTATTTGTAATCGGTTCACAAAAATTAAGAACTTGTAATTAGAGTAAACTACTTTTAAAAATACTCTTAATTGGATTACAAAAAAATACTCATAATCCGATTATTAAAATCAGGTATTTATAATCAGTAAACTTTGTATTAAAATACTTGTAATCAGACTGCAAACATCAAGTACTTGTGAATAACGTAAGCTAGTTTATATACTTGTAATTGGATTACTAATGTCAAACATAAACTTAAAGGCAGAGACATCATTTGACAGCTTGCGACATCATCTGGGACTTACACTGAGTATGTTTACATGCAGTGGCAGATCTAGTTTAAATGGCACCCTTGGCGAACCACCCCATACGGATGCCCTTCCAGCAGCAACCCAGTACTGGGCAATATACCGCCCAATATTATTATTAATATACAACTATTATTCTACATAAAAAACTGAAATCAATCCTAAATGTAACTGGAAAACAATGTAAAGAAAGACACAACTGGAGTGAGATGCAAAGATCACTTTTGCATGAATATTAAAATATATATGTTTATGGAATTATCTGTTGTCTTTGACCTGACTCATGGCCGAGAAAGTCTTACCTCCCTGACTCATTATCCCTCCTTTTTGCTTCGTAGCCATGCTTAGTCAAAATAAGATCATTATTATTTAAACTTTAGTTTTGTCGACTTGCAAAACTCGCTGCGTGCCGACACCTCTGCATAAAAGTGACACCAGTTACTCCGGTTTCCCAGCACATAGACGTGCGCATTTTATCAGCGTGACTGTAAACAACCGGGATTCACACTAGGAGCAGAGCAGTGCGTGAGGCGTGCGGAAATCGGTTTCTGTGTGCATGCATCAGTTTGATTTCACCAGCGTTGTTTCAGTTGCACATAAAGAGTAGCAAGCTTGCGTATGCAAAAGACGCCAAATGTGAATAGCCCCTAACGTCTTTATTCTGGCATAGAATTTTTTTATTTTTTTATTTTTTTAAGTCAACGGCTACACTTTTGTTAAATATCTATTCATTTCATAATAAAAGGAGAGCTATAGGTCCAGAAAACAACAAAAATACAAATTTAAGACTCAAATATACAACAAAATGAAAAACATGATTAAAAATCCAAATATGGTTTCCAACATTCTTCAAAATATCTTTTTTCATTTTCAACAAAAAAAGAAAATCAAAGTGAGTAATTTTCCATTTTTTGGTGTACTGTCTCTTTAAACTCAGGTCAGTGTGTGTTGTTGCCCGCAGGTTCATATCTGCCGTTACTGGAGCCCGTCTGATATTTGTTATGGAAACATCACTAGCTTCTGTTTTTGACTTTACCGGAGCCCTAAAATATTCTTCATACGAGTCTCTGCACGCTCACACACGCACACGGTCAGCTGAGCATCACTATCAGCTTACTGTATTCAGCCCAATGATCATAATAATATGGGCTAAACTGACAGAAAAGAAACCAAACACTACAGTAATAATTATATAAAATGTAAATCCAATATTTTAATACGACATTGAACATTGTAAAAAAATATTTAAATAATACAATTTTAATATTATTAATACAAAAACAATTATATATATAAAGATTTTAAAATGGGTGGCACGCTGGTTAGCACTGTGGCCTCACAGCAAGAAGGTCGGTGGTTCGACCATAAATAAACAAAAACGTGAATTATCAAATATGGAAAACTGCTAATTTATGCATATTTTCCAGCTCCACCAAACATCGATATGTCAGACAGTAAACAAGTAATTATCTCTTAAGACTTTTAATTGCTCTTCAGTGTTTGGACTCTCAGTAGTGATTATTAACCCACACTGACCTGAGCTAAACTGAACTGAACTTAAACACTGAAAACTGAACTGACACTGTTTACATTCACTATAAACTTCCATGTGAAGCTGCTTTGACACAATCTACATTGTATAAGCACTAGAGAAATAAAGATGAATTGAATTGAATTTAACTAATCTTGTCAAGTTTAGAAGTTGACTAAAGAAGTTCAAGTTCCCAAAATGCAATTCAAAACCATAAACAATTTTTAAAAAACTGCAAATTTTTGTATATTTTCCAGCTCCATCAAACACCAAACACCAATATTTCAGGCTTGTAAACCAGCAGCAAATAAGTAATCCTCTTTCATAACTTTAAACTATTAAAAACATTCAGAAAAGTCACTTTTCAAACTTCTTAAGGTTAAAAGTTGTTTAAGAAAGTTCAAGTTCCCAAAATGCAATTCAAAACCACAAATAAACAAAAAACAAAAACGTGAATCATAAAATACAGAAAACTGCTCATTTAGGGATACTATCAAGCTCCAACAAACACCAAACATCAATAATTTAGGCATGACTATTTAAAATGTTCATAAAAGTATTTTTTTTCAATGTTTCAAGGTTATAAGTTGTTTAAAGAAGATCAAGTTCCCAAAATGCAATTCAAAACCATAAAAACAAACAAACAAACAAACAAACAAACAAACAAACTGTGACTCACAAACTGCTCATTTCTGGATATTTTCCAGCTACAAACATTCATATGTCCGACAGTAAATAAGTAATTATCTCTCATGACTTTTAGCTAATAAATGTTCAAAAAGTTGGTTAAAGAAGTTCAAGTTACCAAAATGCAATTCAAAACCATAAACAAACAAAAAATAACAACACAAAATACCAAAAACTGATAATTTCTGGATATTTTCCAGCTCCATCAAACACCAACATTTCAGGCTCACAAAATACTGAAACTTGCTTATTTACTGCTAATTCACAGCTTTGACAAAAACCAAACATCAATATTTTTGGTACAAAATCTCTCACGACTTTTGACTATTAAATATGTTCATAAAAGTCACCTTTTCAAACTTTTCAAGGTCAAAAGTTACTGAAGAAAGATTAAAATCCCACAATGCACTTCAAAACCATAAATAAACATGAATAAAAATATAAAAACACAAAAAACAAAAAGGTTTTTGTAGCTCTATCAAACACCAAATATCAATATTTCATGTAGTAAACAAGAATCTCTCACGACTTTAAACTATTAAATTAGTTCATAAAAGTCACTTTTTCAATCTTTGCCAGGTTAAAAGTTGTTTAAGGAAGATCAAAATCCCCAAATGCAATTCTAAACTATAAATAAACAAACAAAAATAACAATAACATTGCTCATTTGCATATATTTTACAGCTCTATCAGAAACCAAACATCAATATTTCAGAAAGTAATTAAGCAAGTATCTCTCACAACTTTTAACTATTAAATATGTTCATAAAATTCACTCTTTCAATCTTTTCAAGGAAGAAATATTAAAATCCCATAATGCACTTCAAAATCATAAATAAACATGAATAAAAATAAAAATATGAATCAGAAAAACTAATTTAGGGATATTTTCCAGCTCTATCAAGCATCAACATTTCAGGCATTAATAAGAAAGAATGTCTCACCGGTGGTGTTTTTTGGGTGGCGGTGGCGGCGGCACAGGATCTCCACTCTCCAGCGTTTCTCCTGGAGAATCTCTGGAGCTCTCGATCTCTTTATTCTGAGTCTGACTGGAGCTTTTGTTGGCGGTGCCAGGCGTCGCTCGCTCCTCCATCTGCCATTCTCCAGCATCCTGAACAGCAGGAGCATTGATGGAACATCCCTCCGACTCCTCGTCCACTTCATCAATGCATTTATCCAGACTGCGGACGCTCCTGCGTGACTCCAAGCCCACATCCTTAGGAGGATGAACGGCGTGAAAACTCAACTGGAGTAAAGGAGCAGAGGATAAACTAGAAGCACCGAGTCTTGGAGGACGGGAAGACGTTTTAGGAGGAACTGGAGGGCTGGATTGAGGTTTATGATTGTTTGAGGAATTAGGAATGATCATCTCTGGCCAAATAAAAGCAGGATTTGAGGCGTTTTTAGGACTCCATTGAGTGCTGACAGCAGAATCTGGGCTGCTTAAATAAAACGTGCGGTTGTTTTCTTGGGTACGAGCCGCCATGACGGTTATGACCGCTTTTTGATTGTCATTGATGTCTACATTTCCATCAGGCTTCTTCCGCTTGGTGCTTTCTGCATATATTGGTTCCTCAATTATATTGGATTGACAATCAAGATTATGAGGTGTCGTCGATAAATCTGTGTTGGAATCTGATTTGGAGTCTGGAGATGAGCTTAAAGATGAATTCCCTTTAGTTAAAGTCCCGGATGTGGTTTTGCATTGGCGTTCATCTAGATTTACTTGATTTATAAGTCCATCAGTGTTTGTTGATGTCAGACTTTGGGAATCGTCAATGTTATAAGTGCTATTGAGAATCTGTGTGTGAGATTCAGCGTTCCCGTTTACATTGGAAACACATCTATTATCATCATCCGGATTGGAAATCATGCCATTTTTGGATAATCCTGTAGGGGAACCAATGCTTAATAATCTTGTAGGGGAACCAATGCTGGATAATCCAGTAGGAGAACTAATGTTTAATAAACTTGTAGGGGAACCAATGCTGCATAAGCCAGTAGGAGAACCAATGTTTAATAATCCAGTAGGGGAACCAATGCTTGGAGGAAACTTTTTTCCATTTTGCATTATAGTTTCTCTGAGAGATTTATTGCATCCGTTGCTGTCAATGTACAATTCCAGAGTTTTCTTCAGTCCCGCGGAGCTCTTCTGGCTGTCCTGAGGTGCAGGAGAAAGTGTTAGGGAGTTCATGAGTTTTTCATTTAATAATACAGTGCTAATTCACACAAAAATGGACTGTTTGAATTCATTGAATTATTATGACTGCTAAATTTAAAGGAGACCTATTAGGCCTCTTTTTATAAGATGTAAAATATAGTGTTGTCACGATGCTGGAATTCAAGACCAATCTGTACTGAAATTTTGAAAACGCTCTATTTGAGCACTGTTGAGCGCATTCTTAAACAGAAATGACTGTGATTGGCTCTGAAGGTCATCAGTTCACCAATCTCACCGCTGTTTACTGAGTGTAGCCACAGATACAAGGACACTGGAGCGGTTTGAAGTCATGAAGATCGGTCAATTTATCAGCAGATCGCTCGTATGTCAGCTTATAAACAGACCAGCTGATCCTCACGGCTTTAAAACGCTCCAGTGCCCCTGTATCTGTTCGATAAACTGATGACCTTCACGACCAATCACAGTCATTTCTGTTGAGCATGTAAACAATCAGCCCTGTTTAAAGCCTGGTTTATACTCCTGCGTCAAGTGATCGGCGTGACCCACAGCGCAAGCCTTGCGTGTAGCCGTGCATTTATACTTCTGCTGCTGTTTCTGTTTCTCTGCAATACACTCCTGAAACGCTAGCTGGCAGTAGGTGTTTATGTTTCTCTGTGTCGAGTTTCTTCGCTGGTGTTCTGTTTTTGCTTAATGTACAAGTGGCTCAAATTCGCTCATTTTAATGTGGGAACCGGCGGACGTGCAACAACTTTAATCATGAGGTAAATACAAAACAACAGACTCCATACGGAGCTCCTTCAGGGGACTCCACACTTGTAAACACTCGCTGCATCGGGCGCGGGACTCTCACCTCTGCCCACACTCATCAGCGCTACCAAGCCGACCAATCACAGAGCTTGTGCTACACGTACGTGTTATATTTTTTGAGAGGTGCGCGTCAACGTTGGCACGTAGGCTGCGCCGTAGCATACGCATGCGCTTGACGCAGAAGTATAAATCAGCCATAAGAATGTGCTCAAATGTTAGCGGGAAATGGACATTTTTAAAATTTCAGTACC
>CAIGQZ010032368.1:687519-709279 GCA_903798205.1 Danio tinwini
AGCTGGCGATAGCGGAGCTGGCGATAGCGGAGCTGGCGATAGCGGAGTTGGCGATAGCGGAGTTGGCAATAGCGAAGTTTGAGATAGCGGAGTTGGCGATAGCGGAGTTGGCGATAGCGGAGTGACGATAGCGGAGTGACGATAGCGGAGTTGACGATAGCGGCGTTGACGATAGCGGCGCTGACGATAGCGGCGTTGACGATAGCGGCGTTGACGATAGCGGCGTTGACGATAGCGGCGTTGACGATAGCGGAGTTGACGATAGCGGAGTTGACGATAGCGGAGTTGACGATAGCGGAGTTGACGATAGCGGAGTTGACGATAGCAGAGTGACAATAGCGAAGTGACGATAGCTGAGTTGACTATAGCAGAGCTGACTATAGCAGAGCTGACTATAGCAGAGCTGACTAAAGCTGAGTTGACGATAGCAGAGTAGACGATAGTGGAGTTCATGTTAACAGAGTTCACAATAACGAAAATCACAATTGGAATTTTGTAATTGTAATTATAGTACATTGTATTTTACACTACAGTGTTTATGAACCAGACTATGAAAAGTACATCATGCTGTATATATATATATTATATATTATGCTATAAATATTTATATTAAAGTTGAGAATAGTGGACTTGACGATAGCAGAGTTTATAATGTTGCATTCGCAGGTGTGTGTGTCACCCTCTCTCTCTCTCTTCTTCTGCACAGGCCCTGCCCTAATTATGCAGACGACGTGCCCTGGGATTGGCTGGAGTAACCTAGGGTGTCTTTTAAAAAAGGGAAACGGGCCTGGTGGAGCAGGAGAGCGAGTTGGTTGGTGTGTGATTTGGCATTCAGTGTTGTAGACAACATTATATAGTTGCATCTGTGTTTTCCCCCCTCTTTTTATTTTGTTTGTTTGTTGTTATTGTAAATATTGTACTCCTTATATACACAGTGAGAAGCAGTAGGGGTTTGACGCCACACTTTTCTTTTCTGTAAAGATTTTCTCCAGTTTTTTATATATAGTCAGGGAGATAAGAGTAGCATTTGTATTTTTATTTTAGTTCTTTTGTTAGGTGTATTTAGTTTCGTTTGGGTGCTTATTTAGGGGATATACTTTTATTATTTTTCTGTGGCTTCATGTTTTAAGTGTTCATTAAAGTGATTTTATTTGTCCAGTGTTTTTGTTTTTACGTTACGTCCTTGACTAGGGATGGGTATTGTTAAGGTTTTAATGGTATTACTACTTTTATTGATATCACTTATCGGTTCGCTACTTTAACAGTTCTTTTATCTGTACTTTTTGTTAAAAAAAAATTAAAAAAACACATAACAAATTGAACAGAATTAATAACACTTTATTTTGTTATTACGTTTTTAATGTAAAATAAAACTAAACCAATGATGGTAAAACAAATTAATTTTTTTTTTCTGTAAAAGAATTTACAATGGTTTGAAGGAAAATGACTCTCGATTTTTAGATTAGATTAGATTAGATTAGATTCAACTTTATTGTCATCACACATGTACAAGTACAAGGAAACGAAATGCAGTTTAGGTCTAACCAGGAGTGCAATAGCAGCAAGTGCAGGATACAGGTATAAGTTATAAAGTGCAGTTATAGAAAAATTATGGTGATATTTACAAATGGATGTACTATGAACATTATATACAGGTTGTGTTAACTATGAACAAAGATTTACAATAGATGGATAAATGTACAGGTTGCTATTAATAATCAGAAGTGTGCAGATAGATAAACATAATTACAAATGTATATGTACAGTGGATGTGTACATAATTTACAAATGTACATGTGCAGTAGGTGTGTACAGTTCAAATAAATTAATCAGTGCAATGAATATGTGCAATTTTTAAATGTGCAAATGTTAAGTAGTGCAGTGATTATGATGAGTCTGAGTTATGAGGAGAGGAGAGTGGGGTGTATTAGGGGGGGCAAAAAGTCAGTGGGGAGCAGAGTTCAAGAGGGAGACAGCTCTGGGGAAGAAGCTGTTCTTTAGTCTGCTGGTTTTTGTCCGGGGGAGCCTGAAGCGCCTGCCAGAAGGCAGGAGAGAAAACAGTCTGTGAGCAGGGTGAGAGGAATCTTTAAGAATACTGCGTGCTCGGCGCAGACAGTGTTTCCTCTGGATGTCCTCTATGGCTGGCAGTGTGGTCCCTGTGATGCGTTGTGCAGTTTTCACCACCCGCTGCAGTGCCTTACGCTCCGCAACAGAGCAGCTTCCATACCAGACTGTGACACAGTTGGTCAGGATGCTTTCTATTGTGCGGCAGTAAAAGTTCACTAAGATGGCTGATGACAGCTGGTTCTTCTTAAGTTGCCTTAAGAAAAATAGGCGCTGGTGAGCCTTCTTGACCAGGCTGGAGGTGTTGGTGGTCCAGGAAAGGTCCTTGGAGATGTGGGTCCCCAGGAACTTGAAGGATGATACAGGCTCGACGGCCATCTCATTGATGTAGATGGGATCATGTGAGCCTGTTCGTCCCTTCCTGAAGTCCACAATGAGCTCCTTGGTCTTGTCGGTGTTAAGGAGCAGATTATTGTTTGAATTTTAACCATTCTTCTGGAGAATAATCAGCATGTTTGCCTTTTCTGGCAGAAGTCTGGATCTTTCTTGGTTTATTGTGCTGCCTGCAGTTGAAAATACCCTCTTTGCGTTGCAGAATGCAGTATGATTTTTACAATAACGCATTCACATAAATGAGTTAACAGTGTTTTGGGAATTAACTGTGCTTTTAATACAGTTTTGGAGCATCTTGCAATGTAAAAATAAGCTGTTTTTATTTATAATTTCTTGATAAGCATAGTTTATTATTAGGCTATTCATAGGCTATATTTGTAAATACAGCTGATGTAAAAGCATTTTTAACGCTCAAGATTTATTTAGGCAACTGCAGCAAAAAATACGGTTTTCATTGTAATCAAATGTGTGTGTGCGTTTACTTAACTATTAATGTTATATTATTTTAGGTGACTGACTGCTGGCATAACAATGTGGATGATGTAACGTTACCGTTATTAGCTAGGCAGTCAAACACAGGCAGTCACTGTCCATCCGGGAAATACAACCCACTTGGTTCACTCCGCAAGCTTATGAGCTGTGTGTGCGCGAGAGTCTGTGTAGTGCGAGCATCCGCTGAGTGATCGCACACAGCCGAGAACTTGGAAGGCTTTTTTACTTGACGCGCTCGCCAGAAACACAAGCATTTCTCAAGTGAGAGGGCCAACTGTGCAGATGAATATCAAATGCGGCAAATTAGAAAAGGTTGGTCAGTTAAATTATGCTACAGTAAGTAATGTTTATTCAGCAATAATTGTTGAGTACCGATAGCAGAACCATTAACGTCAGAGCTCTTCGATACTTGGGTTTTTTATAATGTAGCACCGATACCGAGTTTCGGTAGCCATCCCTTTCCTTGACCCTAGAACAAGGTCGTAACAAGGTGGGGGTCTTTTGTTTTTGTAAATCAAAACGTATATCTTGAACTCTTCTTGTGGATGTGCAGTGGGTAGGTCATTTCAATTTATGCTTTGTTTGGCTGCTTTGTTTTTAGTGTGGGAAAGAGTAGCAAACAGTGTTAACGTGGATTTTGATTTGACTGCCTTTGCACTTTCTCCAAGCACGGAACAGTTTGATTAATCACAATAACAGAAATCCCAATAATAGAGTTGACAATTGTAATTTTGTAGTTATAGTAAATTGTACTTTATACTAAAGTGTTTATGAACCACACTATAAACTACAGTACTTTAGTTTTTACTACAGTAAACTGTTGTGTATTGTAGTATAATATACCCTACAGTTCTAGAAAACTACAGTATTGGCTCATTTGTTTATATTACTGTAGTTGTGTTACCATAGCAACTGTAGAATCACCACAAGAGATCAATTACTATAGTTTTTGTTCCCATAGCAACTGTAGAATAACAATGACGAATCAATTACTGGAGTTTTTGTGTTACCATAGCAACTGTAAAAATCACCATGAGAGATCAATTGTTACTTTTGTTCTGTTACCATACTGTAGAATCACCACAACAGATTGATTACTATAGATGTTGTTGTTACCATAGCAACTGTAGAATCATGACAGATCAATTACTGTAGTTTGTGTTACCATAGCAACTGTAGAATCACCACAATAGATCAATTACTATAGTTGTTGTGTTACCATAGCAACTGTTGAACCTTTAAACATATTTTAATTGATAATTAATTTCTAGAATTTATTCAAATCAACTGATCATCTGACAGATTTTTTTTTTTATTAAATATGGAATTTTAAAGAGGAACACACCAAAATAAGTTTCACATGTTTATAGAATTATTATCTTGCTGCCACATAATAAAGTCTTTAAAAACAAGAACAGAAAGCTTTGTCCATTTCGCGCCTGTTTCCGCCAGGGAAGTAAATGCTCTTGTGTAAGAGTTTGTGGCCTCAATAATCAGATGAAAGTACTTCACGCTTACTAGTGAAAAACAAAAGGTGTAAATCCGCTCCTGCTCGCTCTCCTTCCACGGAAAGCTGCTGTGTGGAAAAACTGATTCACACTCCATATGAAACACTACCTACAATAAAGAAACAATCAAACTAATTCTGAACAAGTATGAGCACGAATGACCGTGGAGCATCCACATATAAACATCTGAATTATTCGCCCTCCTGTATATTTTTCCCTCAATTTCTATTAAACGGACAGCAGATTTCTAATCATAATAGTTTTAATAACTCATCTCTAATAACTGATTTATTTTATCTTTGTCATGATGACAGTAAATAATATTAGACTAGATATTCATCAAGACACTAGTATTCAGCTTAAAGTGACATTTAAAGGCTTACATAGGGTAATTAGGGTAAAGTTAGGGTAATTAGGCAAGTCATTGTATAACAGTGGTTTGTTCTGGAGACAATCTAAAACTAATATTGCTGAAGGGGCTAATAATATTGACCTTAAAATGGGTTTAAAACTATTAAAAACTGCTTTTATTCTAGCCAAAATAAAACAAACACGACTTTCTCTAGAAGAAAAAATATTAGAGGAAATACTGTGAGAAATTCCTGAATCTGTTCAACATCATTTGGGAAATATTTGAAAAATAATACGTGTAAATATTGCAGTGAAGTGCAAATAATTTAACCCTCAACTGTATCTGGACCAAAAGCTGGAAAACATATACAGTGATTATTAATATCTGTCATCTACCAGTTTCTGCACTTGTTTCAGGTGTTTTCAGTTTCATTCATTCATTTTCTTTTCGGCTTAGTCCTTTTATTAATCAGTGGTCGCCACAGCAGAATGAACCACCAACTTATTCAGCATATGTTTAACACAGCGAATACCCTTTCAGCTCCAACCCAACACTAGTAAATACCCATACACTCTTGCATTCACACTCATACACTACGGCCAGTTTAGTTGATCAGTTCCCCTATAGCGCATGTGTTTGGACTGTGGGGGAAACCGGAGCACCCGGAGGAAACCCACACCAACACGGGGAGAACCTGCAAACTCCACACAGAAACACCAACTGACCCAGCCGGGACTCGAACTAGTGACCTTCTTGCTGTGGGGCGATCATGCTACCCACTGCGCCAGCGTGTGTTTTTAGGACAAAAACTCCTTTTAATATAGAGAATATTTCCTCGTGTGCCACTGCTTTTATTTAGAACACGACCTAAATCAGCCTTTATGCTCAATAGTCAGGCACACTCCTGTTGGTATTGTCAATCTGGCAACCTGTGCTTGCATGTTTTGATCCAGGAATGCAATACCTAGTTCAACCACTGGGTGTCAAACTTACACACTGCAGCTTTAATCTTGACTCATTTCTGAAAACAAGACATCGTTTATCACTTGTCTAGAAATTCCTTATTGATTTCTGAATAAATTAGATATCTGGACTAGAAACAAGACAAAAACTCTAAATAAAAAAAGCTTTTTTGCAGTGTATGATTTCCAGAATTAAGGAGACTCACTGTATAAACCAAATGAACACTCTTTCCATTCATTTTCTAAAATCCTAAGGAAGTCAATGGCAGTTTTTCCAGCATTCTTAGTCATATTAAACACAGTAAAGCATAAACTAAGATGGTACAGTCCAACTGAATATATAGATAAATTATATATAGGATTTCCACAATGAGAGAGTCATTGTGCTTTACACTGTATAAACCACATTAACAGTTCAATTTCTAAAAATCCTATTGAAGTCAATGGCTGTTTCGGTCCAGCATTCCTCAGCATATCTTCCTTTGTGCTCAACAGAAGCCACTGATCTCAGATCTGTGAACTGCAGACGGTGTTGTGGTGTGAAACGAGTCTCCGCTCCACATTCCTCACATGCCGAGGCGTCAGAAGACGTCCTTCCAGAACGTGAGAACGGCTCTAAAACCAAGCGCCAACGGCAAAGAAGAGCCTCTAATTTAGGCAGCCTGGGAAAGTGGCGTTAAGATGGACGAGGTTAACAATCTGCTGACCTCTAATCAGTTACTGCTGATCTGCAGTTAGTCTGCGGGCTTACTTGAGCTTTTAAAGAGTCAGTTCACAAAAAAAAATATCAATTTGGCCATCATTTACAAATGAGAGTTTCTTTCTTCTGTTGAACACAAAACTAGATATTCGAGAAAAAAACAGCCATTAGCTATGTTTTACCCATATGAAAACATACTATAGTTTTATATATAGTAAATACTGCAGTGTATTTGAAACATATTAAAATGTAGTATACTCTATATGGTGTAGTATTGAAAACATGTTGTTAATGAATGCTGCAGCATATTGTAGTATTAACTACAGTAAACTGATAAACAGTGATTGATACTGTTGTATACTTTAGTTTTTACTACAGTAAACTGTGGTCTACTGTAGTATAACATACCCTACAGTTGAATAAAACTACAGTATTGGGTATTTTAATATTAGTATAGTTGTTGTGTTACCACAGCAACTGTAGAATCACCACAACAGGTCAATTGCTATGGTTGTTGTGTTACCATAGGAACTGTAGAATCACCACAACAAATAAATCACTATGGTTGTTGTGTTACCATGGCAACTGTAGAATCACCACAACAGATCAATTACTATGGTTGTTGTGTTACCATAGCAACTGTAGAATCACCACAGCAGATCAATTACTATGGTTGTTGTGTTACCATAGCAACTGTAGAATCACCACAACAGATCAATTACTGTAGTTGTTGTTACCATAGCAACTGTAGGATCACCAAACAGATCAATTACAATAGTTGTTGTGTTACCATAGCAACTGTAGAATCACCACAACAGATCAATTACAATGGTTGTGTTACCATAGCAACTGTACAATCACCACAACAGATCAATTACAATAGTTGTTGTGTTACCATAGCAACTGTAGAATCACCACAACAGATCAATTACAAAAGTCATTGTGTTACCATAGCAACTGTAGAATCACCACAACTGATCAATTACTATAGTCATTGTGTTACCATAGCAACTGTAGAATTATCACAACAGATCAACTACTATAGTCGTCGTTACCGTAGCAACTGTAAAATCACAACAGATCAATTACTATGCTTGTTGTGTTACCATAGCAAATGTAGAATCATCACAACAGATCAATTACTATAATTGTGTTACCATAGCAACTGCAGAATCACAACAACAGATCAATGACTATGGTTGTTGTGTTACCATAGCAACTGTAAAATTACCACAACAGATTAATCACTGTAGATTGTGTAGCAATCTTATAAAGTTTATCCTACTCAGTTGTGTGCCCACATTTTGAAAATGCACATACTAACGTGAGGCATTTTTATTAAGAATTATTTATGCGATAATACAAAATGTGCATAAAATTAGGTTAAAGTGAATGCAGCTAATACTTCAGTAATATCTTCCTTTGTGTACAACAGAAGAATAAAACTCATATACGTTTACATGGACGTAAGTGTGACTAAACATTTGCTTTTGGAGTGACCCGTCTCTTTAAGTAAAGGAAAGACTGATGCTGATGTATTGAATAATCATTTTGATTTGGCCAAAGGTAAAAGAATCATTCCCGAGAGTGAGAAACTTCCCACACTGATCAGGAAGAGCCGCCGTCTGAAGTGCTCAGGTTAGTGTGTCATTCATGTTATTTCTCGCTTTAACCAGCTGTGCCTTCAAATACTTTCAGCAGCTGCAAATAGAGTCCTGCATCAAACTGAGCCATCGTGCATCTGCAAACCGAGCACTTGTGGTTTAGAAACTCAAACTCTCTCTCATACTGAAGCACCTGCTGCTCTTTTAAAACAGCCATGAGATCATTTATATTTTCAACATTCTCTTTAATGTGTTTGAAAAGAGAAAGAAGACTTAAAGGGCACCTATTATGTAGCAGTGTGTGAAGATCTCCAGCAGCCTCTAATGCTCAACATGAATTAATAGTGTTTGTTCTAATCAGACTTGATGACTGAAACACTTTGATTGACATTCTCCCTTTGTACGTGTCATCAGAGGAGAAAAGCCCCGCCCACTAGTGCCCATCTTTCAATCTCATTAGCATAAACAGCAGCCCTGAGTGAGAAGCAGCCGTCTGTCCATTAGCCATTAGAGTGTTTGAGCTGCTGAAGATAATGTCAGCATAGACTAAGAGGATTATAGATGTGGAGTTTTAGATGAAGCACAAATGAACAGGAACAGGAGTGACATAGACTGACAGAAGCATGAAGCACACATGCACACCTGACCTGCACTGACAACACTCACACTGCTGTTTTACATCTGTCGCATAGCCATCTGTAGCTTTGCCCTCTTCTTAAAAGAGCACAATCTCATTTGCATTTAAAGCGACAGTCACATAAATGGCGGATCAAAGCCTGAAAGGGTCAGTTTCAGAGAGTTAGAGAACATCTGTGTGCTATTCTCAGCTCAAACTCAAACACACTCACTTCACTACAGAGACAGCAGAGACGCAGGTTACAGATTGTAAAAAGGGGCAGAATAGGTCACCTTTAAATTCAAATTATCTGTACACAAATTACCATATCATCACTTTACATCAGAATTATTTACTCTTTCCCAGATACATAACAACAACAACAAAATTATTACATATAAACATAAATAAACATAATATTTACTTAATTAATAAAAACATAATTAATTAATTAATAAACAAATAAATAATTTATAAATAAATAAACAAACTAAATAAATAAATATATACTTTATAAATAAATAAATACTTAATAAATAAACACTTTATAAATAAAAATAAACTAAATAAATAAGTACTTTAAAAATAAATAAATAAATAAATAATAAGTACTTTATAAATAAACTAAATAAATAAGTACTTTATAAACAAATAAATAAACTAAAAAATAAATACTTGACAAATAAATAAATAAACTAAATAAATAAATACTTTATAAATAAATTAACTAAATAAATAAATACTGTATAAATAAATTAACTAAATAAATAAATACTTTATAAATAAATTAACTAAATAAATAAATAATTTATAAATAAACTTAATAAATAAGTACTTTATAAATAAATTTAATAAATAAGTACTTTATAAATAAATAAACAAAAAAATAAATACTTGATAAATAAATAAACTAACTAAATGAATACTTTATAAATAAATAAATAAACTAAATAAATACTTTATAAATAAATAAATAAACTAAATAAATACTTTATAAATAAATAAATATAGAAAAAAATCAGGTTATTTCAGTACATATTTGTTCCTGATTTCTTGCTATTTAAATGGAAACAGGATCCTTTTTACTTTTAAAACAATCTATAAAACATGCCCAAGAGTCATAAAACGTGTTAGTCTTATCCATGCCAGAAATAAAACATTTCTACTTAAAGATAATGCAGGGCATATTTTAAGCAAGTCTGCTTTAATAAATTTCCTTTATTTTTGTTATTCAAAACATCACAATACATTATAATGCCGAACAAAATGACCTTACATTGGACCCAACAAGAACATAAAAAATCCTCAAACACTAGAAAAACCTAACCTAATAAATAAGCCTTTATAATTTCACAAATATACACAGAAATATAATTATATAAAATATAAATTTAAAAACACACAGAAGACAATAAATTCCAATAAACACCACACACCAGCTTTCGGGGGAGTGGAGAGACAGTGATAGAGCCAATTCAGTGGATGGGGATGAGTGAGAGGCCATGATCGGTAAGGATGATGGAGGGAGTTTGGCCAGGACACCGGGTTACACCCCTACTCTTTACCAGAAGTGCCATGGGATTATTAATGAGCACATCTGAAAGACGGAGCCCACTGACAGTATAGTGTCCCCTTCACTATACTGGGGCATTAGGACTCATGCAGAGCACAGGTTGAGCGCCTCTCTAACACCCCTTGCAACAGCAACCTAGTTTTCCCATGTGATCTCCCATACAGCTACTGACCAGGCACAGCCCTGCTTAGCTTCAGTGAGTGGCCGCTCTTGGGCTGCAGGGTGATATGGCTGTGGCTATTACACAGATTTTTACAATAGTTATAATATTAACAATTTGTGCTAGTTTAACTATTTATAGATTAATTATTAGATACTAGCAATTTCAATAGTATTTAAATATAGTCTCATTCAAAAGTCTTATAATGACAGGTCTTATAATGATCATGAGCCTAATTAAAGTTATCACATGCATGTGATAATTAAGATCTAAAAAGATTTCTCAATCAAACACACACCATCTGGCGCTGTCCTGTGAAAGCCACCAAACACATGTGTGCTCATTTGCATGTTCATTAGTTGTATAATTCGCTGGATTTGCATAACCCATATATGGAGATTTCCTTCAATTTCTCATTATTGCTTATGATAATATCATTATATCATTTTAAACTGCAACTGTTGAATGCCTGAGTCTGATTGGCTGATGGTCACTCTAAGGCAGGGGTCACCAAACTTGTTCCTGGAGGGCCGGTGTGCTGCAGATTTTAGCTCCAACCCTAATCAAACACACCTGAACAAGCTAATCAAGGTCTTTCTAGGTATACTTGAAACAGGTATACTGTGTTGAGGAGAGTTGGAGCTAAACTCTGCAAGGACACCGGCCCTCCAGGACCGAGATTGGTGACCCCTGCTCTAAGGTGTTTGGTTATTGTCAGATAATCGTTTGTTCAAGGCTGCTGATTAATTAAGACTCAAAGCAATAGGTTGGCTTTATGAATGAATCACTGAATCATCGACTCAAATGATTCACTTAGAAACAGATTGATTCAGGAGGGAAACGGAGGGAGTCTGAGATGCACAAATGGTCTTTTCTGACTTTATTTAAACCATTTTTATTAATGAAACTGAAAACTGCTTAACTTATCAATATGATGGAAAAAATAGTTACATATTCATTTTACTGCATGTAAATAAGCAGTTAATTAAATTTTTATGTGACGTATTCCTAACGAGCGATTCCCTGAATGAATTAATAATAAAATAAATAAAATTAAAATAAATGTCGGCACCAATAGCCTAGTTGTTAAGTGCGCAGACATATAACACCATGTTGCTCACAGCGACCCGAGGTCTTTAGTCGACCCTTCTCCTTTCTCTGCTCCCAATACTTTCCTGTCTGCAACCTCTACTGTCCTTTCCAAATAAAGGGGAAAAAACCCTAAAAATTATAAAAAAATAAAAAAATAATTAAAATTAAAATATTAAAACTCCTATTTAACATATATATTTTGGTTAACATTACACATATATTCCTTTTTATCCTCAGTTGCAGATAATGAATGTAAAATGTTTTGGCATTTGCAGTTTCATGCAGAACTTTTAACATCCACTCAACTTTTCATGCACATGGTGGAAAAATATAATGAGGAACTGCTCGCTGAAAGGTTCCTTGAGGAACCAAAAATGGTTCTCTTTTGCTGTAAAAGCCATTTTATGACCATTATCTTTAAACCCATGAGAGTAATCTTCTTAATCTTTCAATTTCTCTTAAAGGCACAGTTCAACCAAAAATGAAAATCCTCTCATCGTTTACTCCACAGTGACTTCTTTCAAACCTTCATGAGTTTATTCTGTCCAACACAAAAGAAGATATTTTGAAGAATGTTGAAAATGTTTAACCTGTATTTGTTGTACCTACTATGGAAGTCAATGATTGTTTTCAACATTCTTCAAAATATCTTCTTTTGTGTTCAATGGAGGGGCGACAGTGGCCTCACAGCAAGAATGTCTTTGGTTTGAGTCCCGGCTGGGTCAGTTGGTGTTTCTGTGTGGAGTTTGCATGTTCTCCCCATGTTGGCGTGGTTTTTCTCCGGGTGCTCCGGTTTCCCCCACAGTCCAAACACATGCGCTATAGGGAAATTGATTAAATAAATTGGTCGTAGTGTATGAGTGTGAATAAGTGTGTGTGGGTGTTTCCCAGTACTGGATTGCAGCTTGAAAGGCATCTTCTGTGTAAAATATATGCTGGAATAGATGGGGGTTTATTATGCTGTGGCGACCACTGATGGAGGTTTAAAACCAAATGAGGGAGAGTAAATATTGAGTACATTTTCATTTTTAGGTGAACTATCCCTTTATTTCAGCTCATTTATCAGACACCGAATCAGTTTGTGCAACTATTTAAAGGGGCAGTTTACCAAAAAATGAAAATTGATGGCAAACAGATTAAAAGTAAACAAAATAAAAATTCACAACAAAAAATGAAAGTGTCCTCTTCATTTACTCACACGCAAGTGTTTCTACACATTTATGAGTGAACATGAAACAAGATCATGGAGAAATAAACGAAAATAGATCATTTCACACTATTGAAAATGTTAATAAATGTCAAACGTTTCATCAAAAGTTGTTGAATGAGACATCAAAGTGAAGTTTATTTATAAACTAATTTGGAGAGGATCACGTGATTATGATTGAACACGGCTGGTCATGCATTAACCATGTACGACCAACCAATCAGACGATTCCTAACCCACTATAAAGAGCCAGAGTTTCTTACTACAGTCATCTTCGTTTGAAGAATCCCCCCTTCCACCCCTACTCCTCCTCTTTTCCTTTCATAGGGCGGCACGGTGGCCCAGTGACTAGCACTGCGGCCTCACAGCAAGAACGTCACCGGTTCAAGTCCTTTAACAGACTGGCTGTCGTTTCTGTGTGAAGTTAGCATGTTCTTCTCGTGCTTGCGTGGGTTTCCCCCGGGTTCTCCGGTTTCCTCCCACGTTCCAAAAACATGCACTACAAGTTAATTGAACAATCTAAATTTAGCACTAGTCAAACTTTCATCCATCAGCATATCTCTCTATGGCAATTATTTTCTGTCATCAACTCTTACAAAAGGGGGGAGTTCTCGAGATCTACCCGAGCTCAAAGCTCCCCTCTCGCCCTGCAAATGGGAGGGAGCCCAGGGCTCAAGGACCTTTTGGGCTCAGGGCTCTCTCCCAGGACAGCATGCCAAACTTGCTTATAATCAATCATCAGCTAAGTGTGAACTCTTTAAATTCCATAATGCAATTCAAAGGCAGATATAAATGACAATGTTTGTTTGTTTTTATATATATTTCATAAAGTACAATGACAATTATTGTGAAAATCTTATATAATGTCACACAGAAATCACGTTTTACATCTGTACTACACCACAGTCTTAAAGACGCAGTTCACCCATTCATTTACTCCAGCTGAAGAAACAAACACTTAAGTGTAAAACAAAACAAGATATTCTGAAGAATGTTCATCCACTTACATCAATAATAGGAAGCAAAAATACTACGGAAGTCAATGAGTAAATAATGACAGAAGTTTCATTTTTGAGTGAACTGCCCCTTTAAAAAAAGCCTGCGTTGCCAAACAGATTAAAACTAAGCAAAGAAGTGAAAATTAAACACATATTGTGCTTTAAAATAAGTGAATCCACTAACTCTAATGTTTAAATGAAAACAAAAGTCAAATTAAATTAATCTCAAATGCTGCTTAACTCAGGAGAATTGTCAGACAGTGAATCAGTGAGTTTCCCAGAGATGGGTTGCGGCTGGAAGGGCATCCGCTGCGTAAAATCATGCTGGATAAGTTAGCGGTTCATTCCGCTGTGGCGACCCCAGATTAATAAAGGGACTAAGCCGACAAGAAAATAATTGAATGAATGAATGAATGAATCAGTGAGTTAATACTTAAAGGGGCAGGGGATAACTTACTTAAAGGGGCAGTTCACACACTAAATGAACATCTCATTTACTCACACTCAAGTTTTAGTAAACATTTATGGCTTTCTTTCTTCTGTTGAACACAAAACAAGATATTCTGAAGAATGTTCGTCCATTGACGTCAATAGTAGAAACAAAAAAAAACACTATGCAATCAATGAGGAACCGATAGCAGTTATTTGTGTGTGAGCTGTCCCTTTAAGAGCAGGTGAGGACAGATCAGCAGTGCTGCAGGTTGGAGTGTGTGTTCAGTGTTTTCTCAGTGTTTGCTCTGAGCTGAAGGAATGTGTCTCGGTCGCACTGTTAGACTCGCTGGCAACAAGTTTGACAAGTCAAAACCCAAAAGACACAACAGGAGAGCTGAAAACCCTCTGAACAATCCGTGTTTCACCTTCAGACGTGGAGCAGGAGATATGGGGGTCATTTGGGACAAAACACACTTGCGCATACAAATATGTCTGCTCATACAGTTACAGCCAGAGTTAGAAATCAGATTTTTCTGTCAAATATTTCCCAAATGATGTTGAACAGATTCAGGAATTTCTCACAGTATTTCCTATAATGTTTTTTCTTCTGGAGAAAGTCTTATTTGTTTTATTTCGGCTAGAATAAAATCTGTTTTTAATAGTTTTAAAGCCATTTTAAGGTCAATATTATTAGCCCCCTTCAGCAATATTAGTTTTGGATTGTCTCCAGAACAAACTACTGTTATACAATGACTTGCCTAATTACCCTAACTTTACCCTAATTACCCTAGTTAAGCCTTTAAATGTCACTTTAAGCTGAATACTAGTGTCTTGATGAATATCTAGTCTAATATTATGTGCTGTCATCATGACAAAGAGAAAGGACATCAGTTATTAGATGTTAATTGAGTTATTAAAACTATTATGATTAGAAATGTGTTGTCTTCAGCATAGAGAGAACGTGACCAATGTGACTGTAAAGCTTTAACTGAGATCATGAAGACCAAATTAAGGAGTAAAACATGGTTTATGTGTGTAAAATTATAATAAATGAACACTTTTTTTCATTAATTTACTAATAAATACTACAGAAGTTAATGTCTGTTTTTAAAAGCATTCTCAAGTCTACTGTCCTTTGTGCTGAAACAAGTAAAAGACGACAGAACTTTCATTTTAGGGTGAACCATCTCTTTAAAATGGTGCATATATCAGCAAACAGGTTAGAAATTCATCAAATTAATCAACCCCATCGTTAGCTGCGTGAGCTTTAAATTAAATATGATGAAACTTGTGATGTTTTAAGGGAATTAAATGTCAAAAAAGACTAATTAAATTCACTTTAAATGCTGCTCAGCTCAGCTGAATGATCAGACAGTGAATCAGTGAGTTGTGAAATTACTTAAAGGGACAGTTCACCTAATAAAACCTGTTTTTCTTCTGTTGAACACAAAGGAAGATAAACGGAGGAATGCTGGGCAACAAATAACCAGTGTTTTTTTGTTCCTACAATGGCTGATTTTCTCCAGCATTCTTCAGAATATCTTGTTTTGTGTTCAACAGAAGAAAGTGTTCAGAAACACTTGAGTAAATTCTCATTATTGGGTGTACTGTCACTTTAAGAAAGTCAAAAGACAGTGTAATGCTTTCAAATACATTATGATTAACTCTTATTGCAGCGCACAATGTGAATAATTTGTTAAATACAGACTTTATTGCTTTAAGATTACTATTAACTCTTTCAGAATTGGCCACGTTCCACTATAACATTAGTATAGACGTCCTGAAAATAATGTATAAAATAACAACTAAACAAATAAAAACGTTTTGTCATTTAATATGTTTTTACTCTATATTTTTATAAAATGCTGGGTTGTTATAACCCAATGTTGGGTCAAATATGGACAAACAGTTGGGTTAAAAAATGTCATTTAAATTTATTTGAAAAAACAACAACAACAATGTTGAGTTTGTCCATATTCAACCCAATTTTGGGTTATAACAACCCATGCTTTTTTTTTGAGTGTACTAACACTTTACAGTATTGCACAAAAGTTGATCTGGACACAATTAACTGTAATGACCGTATTAAAGTCATGAGTTGCTATGTTAGTCAGTGCACAAAAATGAACTGTGTTTTTTGTTTAATACACTCTAAAAATGCTGGGTTGTTGTAGCCCAATGTCAGTTTATTATTATTTTTTTCTTTCATTTAAATTTGAATTACACTTTTTATCTTAATATTGGATTTGGACAAATTTGACCCAACTTTTTTGAGTTATTAAACGTGCAACAATTACATGCTGTAAAAGTAGTTTATGTTAACAAACGCACAATTTTAAAATGCTATACACTTTATACATTCAAATACAGTAAGTTTGTTAAACAACACAATTTTAACAAGAACAGCTAATATAAACTGTGCTTCCAGTGTTACACTGATTTAATCCTGTTTACACACAAAATGAATGATTGAGGTAAAGTTGGTTTTATAATCGGCCTTTCACCTTCATAATAATAGTAGTCAAAAACAGTGTAATGTTTTCAACTATATTATTATTAATAATATTATCATTATCCTTATTATTACCTGTTATTGTAGCTACGATGTGAATTATTTGTTAAATAAAGATATTATCCCAACCCAGGTTCATTCTGAAAACGTAGTCCTGTGGATGTTTCTGGAGACTGTGAAATACGTCCGGGGAGGTATGTATTTTTGCAGTTTTGTTTTCGCGAATCCGCAAGAGGCCGCTGTGTGCGCTTTTTTACATCTCAAATTTCTTTCTGAGTGCCGTTCTCGCCCGCTGTTCTCGTGTAAACTCAGCAGAGGCCGCTGTCGACTGATTGGCTGTCTGACTGAATGGCTGGCCGTCAATCAACTGACTGACTCATGCTCCTCCTTCCCTAAACCCAACCAATTTTATCGATTGACCCGGCCACCTACTTACTTCCCTGAACCCAACCAACAATTTACATAAGCCGTCCACAAAAAGAAAAGCCTTCGTCTGATTTGCACCATGTTTTCAGTTTTTACCGCATTCTTTGTTATTTACTTGTTCATGTTATTTTTTGGATTCCGTTTTTGTCTAACCGGATTTCTGGAACCGCTCTTCCCCGGACTCGAACTCCGTCATTGTCGTCATTGTGGTCAACTCCTCTCTGCGTCTCAAGTCCGCCGATGTATAATGACGAGCTAACGGGACAAACTGGTTGCAGCGGGAAAACCCTCCACACAGAGGTGAGCGGTGAGCTGGTGAGCGCGAAAAGGAACAGCGTCATACCGCCCCGTAGCGTTCTTTTAAAAAAGCAAAATGAAGCCATACGTACCTCCGGCTACATAATTCACGGTCTCCGGAAACGTCCACGGTACTACGTTTTCAGAATGAGCTTGGGTTGATATTATCACATTGTAAAAAATGCTGGGTTGTTATAGCCCAATGTTGGGTCAAATATGGACTAACAATTGTGTTAAAAGGTGTCATTTAAATTTAATTGGAGAAAAAACAATGTTGGGTTTGTCTATATTCGACCCAATATTGGAATATAACAACCCAGCATTTTTCAGGACTTAGAGCAAAATTAACTCTAATGACCATATTAAAGTCATGAGTTGCTATATTAGTCAGTGCACCAAATTTAACTGTGTTTTGTCATTTAATACGCTCTAAAAATGCTGGGTTGTTGTAACCCAACCTCGGGTTATTTTATTTTTTCCTTTCAATTAAGTTTAAATTTGACTTTTTAAGTTTTTATCCTATTATTGGATTTGTACAAATTAGACCCATTCATTCATTCATTCATTTTCTTTTCGGCTTAGTCCCTTTATTAATCGAGGGTCGCCACTGCGGAATGAACCGCCAACTTATCCAGCACATGTTTTAAGCAGCGGATGCCCTGCCAGCTCCAACCCATCTCTGGGAAACATCCATACACACTCATACACTACGGCCAGTTTAGTTGATCAGTTCCCCTATAGCGCATGTGTTTGGACTGTGGGGGAAACCAGAGCACCCGGAGGAAACCCACACCAACACGAGGAGAACATGCAAACACAGAAACACCAACTGACCCACCCGAGGCTCAAACCAGCGACCTTCTTGCTGTGAGGCAACAGCACTACCTACTGCGCCACTACATCGCCCCAAATTTGACCCAACTTTGGGTTAAAAACAACACAGAGTTATTTAAAGTGCAAGCATACTGTAAAAGTAGTTTATATTAACCAAGGCAGTTTGAACATGTTATATATTGTGTATATTAGGTCTGCACAATACATAATTTCAGCATCGATAACGCAATGTGAGTGTCCACAATAGTCACGTCGCAGGAAAAGCAATATTGGGTTGAGATTATAAGTTGATCTTGATATAACCATAATAACAGAGTGAAACTTTATCATTTGCATTTGTTTTAAAGGCATTTTAAGGCACAATAACATACATTTGTAACTTTAATGGAGGAAAATGTGCTGAATTATTAATACAATGAAGATTATATAGGTGTATTTGACAATTTATTATTCCATTTCTGTTCCTGAATACTGATCGACTCTCCGGAAAACCACAAAGCACTGTTTATTTTGCTCTATGGTAATTATTCTTGCCTGCCCTTTGTTTATCATTTTATACATGATTCAGACACTTATAAAAAAATCACTCTAATCAATATAAATTAATTATGTTTTCCCTCAAATAGAGCCACTGTGTGAAATTATATTCATATTGCAATATATAAATTACAGAAAAACTAAATATCACAGTCAATTTTTTCCAGTATCGTGCAGCCCTAGTGTGTACATATCGCATACATTAAAATAGAGTAAAAGGTTTGTTAACAACACACAAATTTAACAGGAATAACAAATATAAACTGCGATTCCAGTGTTAAACTGATTTAATCCAGTTTCACACCTGTTTACACGCAAAAAGAATGATTGAGAAGGTAAAGCTGGTTTTATAATCGGACTTTCACCTTCTTAATAATAGTATAGTTTCAGAAAAGTAGACTTATTATTAGCAAATTCTGAATTCCGAAATCATATTAGCATTAGCAGCCGATGACTATCAGAGTACAACATTGTGTTCACAGTCAGTTTAATAGTGCTAATGTTGTATTGAAGTCATACTTACATGCTCATTCAGACCCAATATTTAAAGTAGCGTGTCAGGAATTGTCGCTGATAAAAATGATTAAATGTGCGAGTATAAAACCAACTTTATCTTAATAACTGAACGTCATAATCATAATGTGTGTGTGTGTGTGTGTGTGTGTGTGTGTGTGTGTCGACACAGAGATCATGAGTTATACACAGTCGAGGAAACCTGACAGGAATATAAAGCAGCGTTACAGTAAAAGGGCGAGCAGATGCCGATAAAAGCACGCGTTCACATCAATGAATGAAGCCATGAATAAATGAATGAATGAATCCCCATCGGTCACCAACACGCTGAACGCCACTGAATATGAACGGAATAAACCGCATGATTTGTTGTCCACGCGTGACAGAAACACACACAGATCCAGCTTCGGCTTACCTGCAGAAACACACGCAGACACACACCGCAGATTCCCGCAGGACACAAACACGCTCCGTGATTCCCGGAGAGCAGCGAAGGAAAAACACACACACACACACACACACACACACACTAATCAGGCCGAGCAGAGAAACTGAACTGAGGAGAACTGAAGCAGCGACACACACACATACACACACATACACACTCACTCCTGCAGAGGAGGCGGAGACACACACTCACACACTGGTACAGCAGTCTTTGTAGGGACTTCCCATATCTGTAATGATGTTTTTGCTGTATATTCTCTGCTCCTCCTCAATGCTACCCCTAAACCCAACCCTTACAGCAAATAATCCGCACTTTACATTCTCAAAACACTAGTAATCATAATTACTGAAGGCATAGCAATCATAATAAAATAACTTACATATTAATACTGTTTTTTTTAAAGGTAATCATTACTCTGAAAAATACAATTATTACGAAACGAAACTGTAAAAATCCTGGTTGCCTTAAATTTTTAAGCTGAATCATATTAACCTAATGAGATTTTGAACTTCTATTAGGATAGGATAATATAAACTTTATTTGTCCCCGAGAGGACATTTGTCCTGGGCGAAAAGGTGCTACGACTGCTCTAAGCAGAGAATTAAATAAAACAAACAAAACAGTTCAAATCATACATCGTTTACAGAATAAGACTGTATATAAATATATAAATATGCAATATATAAAGCACAGCACACAGTCAGGTGCTCATGTACTGCAGGTGCATTGTTCTTGGTAGAGTTCAACAGTTTGATTGAGGTAATAACAAATGAAAGCTTCAGTCTATTGGTCTTACACATTGACACTGTCTTTTTTCTGATGGTAACATCTGATCTTCACTGGAAAGAGGATGTTTGGAGTCAGCACTAATATCCATTGCTCTTCTCATGACTGCCTGTTCATATAGAGTTCATACACTGTTAGAAATAAAGGTACGTGAGCTCTCACTGGGGTGGTACCTTTTCAAAAGGAACAAATTTGTACTATAAGGGTCCATATTGGTACCTCAAAAGTATATATCAGTACCTACAAATTTTAAGAGGAACACTTTTGTACGTTTTAGGTACTAATATGTACCCTTGAGGTATTAATATGGACCTTTTAGGTACAAATTTGTACCTTTTGAAAAGGTACCAGCCCAGTGACAGCTCTCGTACCTTTATTTTGGAGAGTGTATAGAGTCTGTATGGGCCCGTATTGTTTATTCCTATGATTTTCATGGCTGTTTTTTGAATATGAACCAATTTATTTTTCATTTGAACAGACAGATTTCCAGATTTCCAAACCAGACTGTGATTCCATAGCGAATAAGACTTTTAAACATAGCTTGATAGAAGACAAGCAATATATTGCTCCCCACCCCATACAATCTGAGCCTTCTTAAAAAATAAAGTCTCTGCTGTAGTTGTGTGCACAAGCTGTGTGTTCTCCAACAAAAACACTGTCCATATAGAACCCCAGGTATCTGTAAGATGTAACTTGCTGCATCACTGTGTCTTTAATGATCACAGGCCGTTGTTCAGATACACTTCTTAGGTCAAGGACCCTATTATGTTGAACTGACTTAAAACAGCTTGCATAACTCATTAAATTAAGTTTGAACATGATTAACTTAGTTTAATAAGTTACAATGAACTAAAAACATGCTGCTATGACTGATTATATCATTTTTTACAGTATGTATATATACACACATGTGTGTGTGTGTGTCCAGTATATAGTGTGTGCATATCTATACAGTTGGCTATGTAGTTCTGCACATTTTTACACCACTGTATGTGTTTGTGTATAAATATGTGTGTGTGTGTGTGTGTGTGTGTGAAAGTTTGTGTGTGTGTACACTACCTGACAAAAGTCTTGTTGTGGATCCCCATTGCAAGAGCACCAAATAATGACTAATAAAAGATGTCAGAAGGTGGATTTTTCTGACAAATCATCTGTTGATCTGCATCCCAATCATCACAAACCAACTGGAACCAGCATGGAGCCAAGATTCTCACAGAAATCAGTCAAGTTTGGTGAAGGAGAAATCATGGTTTA
>CAIGQZ010032368.1:729279-743285 GCA_903798205.1 Danio tinwini
TTCAGAACATAACAGGAACACATCCAGAATATTATCCAGACATATTAAAAACATAACATGAACATATCCAAAACTTGACCTGATCAAATCCAGAACAAGAGCTGAGCATATCTAGAACATGTCCTGGACACATCCAGAACATTACCTGAACATAACTAGAACATGACATGAACATATCCAAAACATAACCTGAACATATTTAATTAATTCATTTGAAATAAAAAGCATAAACTCCAGATGTTTTTTTAAGATTTTGGTGATCTCTAACAATAAAAAAATTTAAGTTTGACTTTCAGTTGTCTAATATACTTTTCCATACATAATTTATACCTTAATTAACACACAACACCTCAACTTTTCTGATTTGAACTGTAATGCAATATTGTGCACCTTTTGTAAAGCTACGTTAGGAATGATAATTATCCTGAAAAGTGGTATACAGATGAACTTGAATTGAATGAAGAGTGACAAAAACAAAAGTGCTCAGCAGGAGTGGTGTTTGTGGATATAGTTTCCTGAGGGTAAAGCCACTGACTCAGGCTTTTCTGATATCTGGACATCTGATACTCTTCATGAGCCCTGTCTTCCTGGAAGCGTTACAGGAAAACCCTCCTGTAGATCTGCTCAAAAACAACAGAGCATTCTTCGCTGGTCTTGTATCTGATAGCGCAGCAGACTCCGGCTACAACTGCGGGAATGCTGGGAAACACAGACGACCCACAGCAGCGTTTATAAACCCAATTGATTTATATGTAAAGCTAAAAATTAAAAAGGTCTCTGACTTTGTTATTAGAACTACACAAAAAGTCACTGTAAAGTCAAAATTCTGTGATGTAAATTCAAAAATTCTCAGAAAAAGTCAAAATTCTGAGTTGAAAACGTAAAAAACCCTCAAATGTTAGAATTCAATGATGTAAATTTCCAAATTCCAAGAAAGTTGTCTGAATTATGAGACGTGAACAGAATTCTGTTAAAAAATGTCAGAATTGTGATATGTAATTACAAGAAGATATAAGATTATGAGACACAAACTTAGGATTCCATAACAAAAATGTCAGAAATATGAGATGGAAACTCTGAATTCTTAAATAAAAGTTGTGAGAACAAAACCTGAACATATCCAGACCTTGACCTGTACATAACCCAAACATATCCAGAACATAACCTGCTTTGACTGAACTCTTGGAGTTTCTAGTTTATATGATCCTAAAGATCTGAGTGATTTGTAAGGTTTGTATTCAGTGAGCATATCTGTAATGTATTGAGCTCCAAGGCCATTTAGTGATTTATAGACGAGTAATAATACATAAAAATCTATTCTGAATGTAACTGAGAGCCAGTGTAAAGACCTGAGGACAGGTGTGATGTGCTCAGATTTTCTGCTTCAGTTCAGAATCCTGGCAAAAGCATTCTGGACACATCCAGAACATTACCTGAACATAATCAGAACATAACAGGAACATATCCAGAACGTAACCTAAACATATCCTAAACATATCTAGAATGTAAACTGAATATATCAGGATCATATCCAGAACATAATCTAAACATATCCAGAACATAAGTGGAACATATCCACAACATAACCTAAACATATTCAGAACAAAACAGTAACATATCCATAACATAACCTAAACATATCCAGAACATAACCTGAACATATTAAGAACATAACAGTAACATATCCAGAACATAACCTAAACATATCTAAAACATAACCTGAACATATCCAGAACATAACAGGAACATATCCAGAACATAACCTAAACATATCCAGAACATAACAAGAAAATATCCAGAATATAACCTAAACATATTCAGAACTTAACAGGAACATATCCAGTACATAACCTAATCATATCCTGAACATATCTAGAATAAAACCTGAACATTTCCAGAACATAACAGGAACAAATCCAGAACATCACTTGGACATCCAGGAGATATCAGGAACATATCCAGAAAATAACCTAAACATATTCAGAACATAACCTAAACATATTCAGAATATAACAGTAACATATCCAGAACATAACCTAAACATATCCAAAACATAACCTGAACATATCTAGAACATATCCAAAACATAATCTAAACATATCCAGAACATAACAGGAAAATATCCAGAATATAACCTAAACATATTCAGAACATAACAGGAACATATCCAGAACATAACCTAAACATATCCTGAACATATCTAGAACAAAACCTGAACTTTTTCAGAACATAACAGGAACAGATCCAGAACATCATTTGGACATATCCAGGAGATATCAGGAACATATCCAGAACATAGCCCAAACATATCTAGAACATAACAGGAACAGATTAAGAATATTACCTGGACATAATCTAAACATAACCTAAACATATCCAGAACATAACCTGAACAGAACCGAACTCCAAGTGTGAGAAAGCCCTACAACGACCCCTAGAGGAAGGGTTTGTGATAAGGAGATCAATGACAAAAGGCAGTCATGTCGTCTGGAGAGACACAGGCTGCAGATCGGGCTGGCTGGACTGTGCAACCTCTTTATACATGTTTTTACACAAGTGTGTAATTGACTATGGGTGAGTCCCCCTGTTTGTTATCTCTTTTGATTCATATTAATGTTCTGACTATTGTTAATTTCTTGTCAATCGCATCATATGTCTCGCGATTTCCACGTGCGTTATAAGTGAAAGTGAAAGTAGATGTTATCAAACCCAACAATCTCATTTCGGACTTTGAACTGGAAATTCACTTTGATTCATAGTCTGATACAACCTATTATGTGTACCTGTTTAATATATATCACCTAATTCAGTCAATAACTAGTGAAATGTTTACTTCCAGTTAGATTTAGCCTGTACAATAATACTGAATGGTCATTCCAATTGCTTACAACAGTATATTTAATTCATCATCATCATTATAATCCACAATTACTTAATGTATGTTTATTTGCATCTGATTTAAAAAGTCTGTTTGTATATTTTACTGACATTGGTAATTATTCCTCTTTGTATTTTTTCTGTTTTTTAGACCACATGTGTGTAATGACATTCCAGCTTAATTTAACTTACAAAACTGGGAACCCTTCTCCTGTTCTCTTACCGGAACTACCCCTATCATCTTGTGTGCACGACACCTGAACCCACTGAGCGTCCCATACGCTTGTATACCAAGTATTCCAAGGAAAACTGCAGTAATTGCAAAATGTACATTTTGTTTTATGGTTACGAAAAGCAAACTTGGTAAAAAAAAAAAAAAGTAGAAAAAAAAGTTATAAGATGTAAATTGTTTGGCACGGTGGCTCAGTGATTAGCACTGAAGAAGGTCGCTGGTTTGAGTCTCGGCTGGGTCAGTTGGTGTTTCTGTGTAGAGTTTGCATATTCTCCCCGTGTTGGCGTGGGTTTCCTCCGGGTGCTCCGGTTTCCCCCACAGTCCAAACACATGCGCTATAGGGGAATTGATCAACTAAACTGGCCGTAGTGTATGAGTGTGTGTGTGTGTGTGTGTGTGTGTGTGTGTGTGTGTGTGTGAATGAGTGTGTATAGGTGTTGCAGCTGGAAGGGCACCCGCTGTGTAAAACATATGCCGGAATAGTTGGCATATTCATTCCGCTGTGGCGACCTTTGATTAATAAGGGACTAAGCCGAAGGAAAATGAATGAATGACAGATGTTTTCCCAGAAAAATGATGATGACAAGATTTAAACTCAACATTTCAAGAAAAAAATTGTGTGAAAACATATAAAATCAGAATTCTTTGAAAAAAGTAAGAATTTGTGAGGTTTGAAGCAAAATTTTGATAAATAAATTAAGATTATGAGATGCCAGTTCAGAATTCCAAGACAAAAAGTCATAATTCCAGAATGTAAACTCAGAGTTGTGCTAAAAAAGTCTGACATTTCTTCTTGGGATTCTGAGCCTGCTTACATTAGGAATGAAGTGTGTCTCTTCCTGTCTCTTCTAGACACTAAATTAAATTAAAATTATTAAGATTTTAATTATTTAATTATTATTAAAAATGGTTTAATTGAGATGGATTACTGGCGATTGGATGGATGTCTGTCTACCTGACTGGGCAGCTTTACATGGACATAGGAAAATTAAGACCTGTTTTAAATGCTTAAAGACCTACAAGGGCAATATTTAGATGAACTTAAAACTTAATTTAAGACCCCGCAGAACCACTGAAACAGCAGACACCCAATACAGAGCACTACAGTGAATAGGGACGCAGCTTTTGTTTTAAACTCCTCCTCATATCAAATCTTCAGGTGTAATAGGATTCTGGAGTCTGGTCTGATATATGTCCTGCAGGTGCTGTGAAAGGCTGAGGCGGCTTTAAACAAACAAGCCTTTTAGTGGTGTTTTACAACCTCGTAAAACCCTGAAGAGAGTGAGATGAATGCTGAACAAACGCCTGCAGAGCAGGAGTGTGCTGGTCTGTTAGTGAAGCCTATAGATATTTGGAGATCCAGTCAATGCTTCTGTGCTTCAGTTAACTCAACAACAACAACTTTTCCTTAGATTACAGTATATGCGTTTATCAATTTCATCAGTATTTATATATTTTACACAGCCAGAAATTAATATTAGCCTCCGCATGAACAGATGACAGTAGAGCTGAGTGATTTGACATTATTTGATTTAACATCTACATGTATTTGTTGAAACATATGCTTCAAATTTGACAATAAACACTGGAAATTAACTAAAGATATAATTAAACACACCTTATGCCTCTTCGGAGTGTAGCTGAATAAATGTACAATCTGTATATCCTGCATTTTGCGACATGAGTTTGAACATGTGTTATCATTCCCAAGTACACTGAAAAAGATGATGTCTGCAAAACTGTTGCAAACAATTTATTTGTGTTGAATTTAAACAAACAAATTAAATGTAATAAAATTCTACTTAATTTGTTTGTTTAAATTCAGCCCAAATAAATTGTTTACAGCCACTTAACGTAAAAAAAATGAGTAAATCCAAGGAATCATCTCTAAATAATTTTTTTCAGTGTAATGTGTAAACCATCTGTGTCTCTTGCTTTCAAAATAAAAGTCCCACATATATAGTAAGTATAATATAAGCTTAAAAATAACTATTGGAGGAAAATGACCTTTGTTGTCTCACTAGAAAACGTTGTGGCTTATCAAACACAGCCTGATGTGTGAATATTAATGATCCCAGAGCTACATATCAGTCTGCGTGTGTGTTTTAACATGTCAGTCTGTGTTTTGGCTAGTGATCTAATGACCGGATAAACGGCCTAAAGTGCATGCACATGATGAGGGCGTGGCCTGAGAGTCATGCAACAGTCTGCTTTGTGTTCTGATTGGCCTGTTGTCCACCGTGTTTTACAATTATAGATTTTACAAGGAATCAGTTGTGTCTGATGCTGTGTTCACACCAGACATGGCACACACGCGGATAAATCGCAACATTCACACGTAAATAGACGCCTGAACATTTTAAGTTTACTCTCTTCATTTGTGCGTCAAATTCACTTCACAATAGATGTGGATTCAAGTCATAGGCAAGGCTTCTGTTTGCCCGGTGACTCTAGCTTCGTTACTAAATAGCTAACATGGATGTTATTGAGAGTGTAGCTGTGTCTATGTGCTTTATGAAGGCTGATAAACAGCGTAGATTTGTTCAGCGTTGTATCTGAGTCCACTAGATACTTTCAGAGGTGCACCCAGCTCTGAGTTCATCAACTCCTCCAGAAACTGTACCTGGATGATGGAGGTTTTCAGCGGTGCCTCAACTGAGCTGAGCCCAGTGTGATGAACTGTCGGCAGGAGGATTTCCCCCCAGGACACCAACAACAGGCGCTATGTCACAATCACGCCCCTACTAGATAAGCTCCTGATTGGTTAATGCGGTGCGAATATCCACTGAAGTTCAACCTCATTTGTGCGAATCGTGTTGCAGGATGTCTATTCACGTCTTTCCATTTACTTGATGTTTCATCCGTGTCTGATGTGAATGCAGCATGTCACGGTCACACAATGAGGACACGGAGGGTTATCTCTTTTCACCAATTTATTCAAACAAGTAGTGCATTAATAAGCAGGATAAGCAGGTAAGTGAAAATCTTTGCAGTGGAGCTGATGAATAGTTGTTTACGCTGTAAACAGATAGCTTCAAGCAGACATAAAATGTAAAGTCACTTCCCTTAATGATAGCTTTGTTCATCCACAGGTTTGAAAGGAACATCCACAGGTTAGACGGTCATAGGAGAGGGGAAACATCCACGGAAGAAGGCGAGTCAGGGAGAAGGTAAGGTCAATCGTCAGACTTCGATTCCAGCCCCTGACTGATTGGAATCGCTGGGTTATATGGGGAGTGCTGATGAGGGGTGCAGGTGTGTCTGGTTAGAACTCAGGTGATAGTGCTCGGGCGTGATGAGAGGTGGCAGGAGCGATGATTGGTGCTGAGGGAACGTGATGGTAAGAGAGAGTGGTAGGTGGAGCAGCAGGAACGAGCCAGGGATGTGACAGCATGAGGCTCACAGTACGGCCATTTCAATATACTCATCTCTTATTTTTCCACTATGCCAAGAGAATCATTAGCGACTCCGTCCATCCAAACCATAGACTTTTCTCTCTACTACCCTCAGGCAGACGGTTCTGCAGCATCCGGTCACACACCAGCTGACTGAAGCAAAGCTTCTTCCCACAGACTATCAGGCTGATGGACACTTAACACACCTCACACAACTCTTTCCATACCCCTCACTGCCTACTCTACCATCAAGCATGCACTGCACTTTAACCAATCCCTACTTAAACAATATCGCCTACAATCATTTTCCACCAACAGTCAGACTGTGTGTACACCTATTCATTGTCTTCTCTGTATTACCGTCAACATTGCTAATTGTATATTGTCTTGTTTTTTGGAAGTATGTTGTTGTATTTTGCACTGCCTGAAGCCAGCTTTTCACTCATCATAGTGCACATGCTGCTGATGATGTGACAGTAAAAGTGATTTGATTTGCCTTAGGTATACTCAAATTTTCTTTATCGGGCACCTTAAATTTAATTTCAATGGGATTCATTTCTCAGATTATATGTGTTTATCAATTCCATTTATTTCTTATATATATATAACCTGCAATTAGAGGGATACAAAGTTAGCGTTAGCTCTACTATAAAAGATCTGGGTGTCATATTAGACAGCAATTTAACCTTCGAAAATCATATATCCCATGTCACAAAAACTGCCTTCTTTCATCTGAAAAATATTGCGAAGTTAAGAAGTATGCTATCCATCTCAGATGCAGAAAAGCTAATTCATGCTTTCATGACTTCTAGGCTGGATTACTGTAATGCTCTGTTTGCTGGTTGCCCAGCATCCTCTATTAACAAACTTCAGCTAGTACAAAATGCAGCTGCCAGAGTTCTTACCAGGTCTAGAAAATATGATCATATCACCCCAATTTTATCCTCCTTACACTGGCTGCCTGTTCAGTTTCGTATTGATGATCAAATATTGCTTCTTACCTATAAAGCCTTAAATAATCGAGCTCCTGTTAATCTAACCAACCTTCTGTCTCTCTACAACCCAACCCGCTCTTTAAGATCTCAAAACTCAGGACTTCTGGTACTATCTAGAATAGCAAAGTCGAGTAAAGGAGGTCGAGCCTTCTCATTTATGGCCCCTAAACTCTGGAATAGCCTTCCTGATAATGTCCGAGGCTCAGACACACTCTCACAGTTCAACACTAGATTAAATACCTGTCTTTTTAGCAGAGCATACACTCAGTGCATTACATAGCGGTATGACGCATGATGTGCCCCACACAGGATTTTGCTTCTCGTTTTAAAACACTATGAACAGCAGCTACGCTAATTATTCTCCTTATTCTGTATTTCCACCTGGGGGTACTCATCTCGAGGCCATCAGACTATGCAGCACCACTGATGCGATCCAAGACCAGCGACGAGATGATCCTAAGGTCTTCATAATCCTAGACCAGGCCGTATCCTGAGCTGCTGCTGTGGTGGTCATGGTGGAGAGCATGAGACTGATTACTGTGATGCTCCAAGGACTGACGTGTCTTCGCTGAGGTCCAGCTTCCGGCACCCAGACTGCAGCTCTGCACAAGACGTTTGGCCATATAAGAAATGGTCCTGCCCAACTGAGCCTGGTTTCTCTCCAGTTTTTTTTAATTCTTCACTTTTCCCAATTGGTGAAGTTTTTTCCTCGCCGCTGTCGCCACTGGCTTGCATGGTTCAGGATCTGTAGAGCTGCGCATTGATGGATTTGCTCTTCAGTGTTTGGACTCTCAGTAGTGATTATTAACCCACACTGACCTGAGCTAAACTGAACTGAACTTAAACACTGAAAACTGAACTGACACTGTTTACATTCACTATAATCTTCTATGTGAAGCTGCTTTGACACAATCTACATTGTATAAGCGCAAATAAAGGATAATTGAATTGAATTGAAAATATAATAGGTGGGCATAGATTCTTTTTTTTTATCTAGATTAATCTCACTGTAATCTTGAAATTAATCTAGATTAAAATGGCTCATTTGAATTCTGCTGGAAGCATTCAGAATATGTGTGCTGCCCAAATAATGACTAAAAGAGCGGGTTTCTCAAGCCAGGTGATGCATTAGACCAGGGGCTCATCTCCTGTTTCCAAAATGCATCACAAACTGCTTGAGGAACTGTTTTACTGTGATAATTGGTGATGAAAATAAATGATGTTCAATAAGATGTACTTGTTTACTCACTGTTTATTCAGTTACACATCAATGTTGAGCTGTAGGCCTACATAAGCTCCAAACAGCCATTATTGATGAGCTTAATCTGACTAAAGTCAGAACTGAACTGAACAGAAATGAATGAAGACGTGGAGTATGCAGATATTAGTGGCATTACTGAAGGAAACACCAAGATCAAACTATTACCCTCATGTAGGACTTTTCAACATTTTCCAACAACATCCACACATGCGGCTGTCAGTAAAGAACCGCATTATTTTTTTTTTAATCGCCTGATAAGAGTCTCGCGTTAACGCAGCATGTTAACGCCGATAACGGCCCACCACTAATATATATACTGTATATGAATTCTGTCATTTACTAATTCTCAAAAGTGTCTGAGTTTCCTATTTGTTGAACACAAAACAAGATATAATACTGAGTGCTAGAAAAAGCCATTGAACTCCATAGTATTTTTTTGTTCCTACTATATAAGTCAATGGCTACTTTTTTACAACATTCTTCAGAACATCTTGTTTTATGTTCAACAGAAGAAAGAAACTCATAAAAGTTTACAACCTCTCGAGTGAGCAGGCAGAGGAAATGGAAATCTTTGTGTGAACTGCCCCTTTTACGCTCTGTTGATATGAAGTTGGTGCATCAGTGCTTCAAGAAACATGTAAAGTAGCTGGAGAAGCTCTATTCACTGAACGTCTGTCTGTGCTTTAAAGAATACAGCCTGAAAAATAAACTCACAAACACACACTGGGGTCGGACTCTGGCACACTGTGCTAATGACCTTCAATCGAGCGCTCTGGAAGAGGAAGAAAGCCGGAAATTGGACATGCAACACTGAAAGGAAAGAATGAAAGCGAGAAGGAAAGAATGTGCACGGACCTCCTGTCTTTGTTGCCTGAAGCCGAAGTTTTCAAAAGGAACTCGGTCACATTTAGAGGCCAAAACACTGCTCTGATCCAGCCGCCATTCAGGAGGAATGCATTAATAACAAAAATGCTCCGCCGAGGCCTCTGGAAGACCAACGCTTTCAGAAACACAGACGGCACTGTGTCTTTATTCTGCTGCTTCCTGTAAAGACACAAACAGATGATGAGGATTCATCTAACAATGCCTTAGCGACCACCTTAGTGCCCTAGCAAGTGTTGTGTGTAATGCATTAGAAGTAACTTGTAGTTCTGGAAAAAGTAATCTGATTACACAACTCATTCTGGACCACCACTGAGAAATGTGACATATAGAAATAAATTAAAATTATATATATATATATATATATGTAAATGTAACTCTACAATTTAACAAAGTGACTTATTGACATTATAGTCATTTAAATAATATAGGATCTAATATCTCAAGAAATAAGTGTGTAAAATAAGAGAAAATGTGCTGCAGTTTATTACAAGGTTTCTGTAGAGTAATATACAACACCAACACACACAATACAGCACTGCACACCATTACACATGTGCAGAAAACACACTTTCACACTGAAGAGAGATCAAGATCCCATAATGCAATTCAAAAGCATAAAGAAAATACAAAAATGAATCAGAAAATACAGAATACAGTTAATTTAGGGATATTTTTAATCAGTGTGTTTCCATTTTAGTTCTGAACCTGATAAACATCACGTCAGAAAACGCAGGACAACACCAAAGCTGTTTTAGAATTCACCAAAGCTTTTCCAGATGCTCCCTCGCCATTTGCTCGCAGACAGACAGTGTGTAATGGTGTGTTTGTTTATAAATACTTGCCCGTGTGTCCTGACAGTGACCTCTAGGCTAAAGGTCAGCTGAGGGTCATCCGTGACCTCCTTCAGATCTGTGTTGACCTCAGCGTGTTCACAGAGCTTTAACAGATGATCAGATCACATGACGCTGTGCTGAGGAATGCCACTCTGAAAAAAACAGACACGCTGCAGGGTTATAAAGAGCTCAGCAAACCAAGTGCACGCTTACAGAAACATTAGAACAAGTAGCTGTGTTTTCTAAAGACATTTCTGAAAAGTGCATATCTAAAACATTTTCACGAAAATGTGTGTGTGGGGTGGGGGTACGTTGGCCCACCGGGAAACTGCCCGGTCTGCCAGATGGCCAGTCTGCCCCTGAGTTTGCCTGAAAAGGGGAGTTTCTGCCTGAGCACGCACTTAGGCAAAACAAACACAGACCCAGGGGAGATAGACAGTGCCTGTGATTACATGGACATCAGTAATCTAATTATTTGCCAAATTATTAAAGGGTCATGAAACACCATAACACACGTGTTGAGCTGTTGTCAGTCATATCTGTGTCCCGCGCTGCTATAAACACTATGCGGACACATATATCTCACTAAAGAGTGAAAATTGGTTGTTTTTGCGTTATTTTGAGCAAACTCGTTCTTCCGGTTTGGAACTAATGTTTGAAGCTGCGTCACGGTGATTAGAGACTTGTGTGTATTCCAGCGTGGAGAGTGGATGTCTGTACCTGCAAGTGCATCGTGACGTCTCTGAGTGTGCAGCAATAATTCATGAGAAAGACTTGGTTCAGACCAATCAGCGCGCTCTATTGTGTATGAGGTGCAACTTCATTAATATGCATGATAGCTTCAAGACTGATTTACCTGTTACAGTGTTCAGACGACAGAGAGACGTCTGAACCATAATTAAAACAAGTGGAAGAACAAGAATTGTTTGGAGACATGGGTCATCAGTGTTGTGTTTATTAATGTGCTGTTAAGAAGGTTTTGTTTTAATTTTTCCGCTCTGAGAGCGCAGCTGGACACACGTGTGGACTACAGTGCACGCCACACGTGACAGAAATATATTTGTATGGAACATTTTTTACCCTAGTTTTTTGCATCTGCAAATGATGAAATCGGGATTTGCCGCTCGTCTCCTTTTAATAAAGACACGACTCTAGTTGGTGTTGATTGTCCTGTGTCTACAAAGTTGATAAGCGATCAGTGGTCTTTGTTTGTTCATTCAGATGGCAAAGTTAGTATAGCCAAGAGTGCTCTTTCAGTGTTTAAACACAGACCTTAGTCAAAATGATTGAGTGACTGAGTTTACAGTATGTTAATATCACTGCAATATTATAGTACAATATTATAGACTGAAAGATCCGCTGTAAATGCTGCTCTCCGAATGTAAACATGTAAACACCACAATCAAACTATTACCGTCGTGTAGGATTATCGCTGCATTTTGTGACAGGATAGTCTAAACACACACGGCTTTCTGACGCTACCTACTGAGTGCATCTAAGTTACTGAGAAATGTGGAGGATTTTTTTTCCCATTCGCTGTGCGGTAGCAAACACTCCATTAAAACTCCCCTCTCCAGCAGTTCCTCACTTTCAATATCTCGTTTGTCATTGGGGGCATGCAGGAAATGTTCCTGAATGAAAGTGAAAGTGCTAAACAGCAGTTCTCTTTCTCTTTCTCTCATGAACGCGCAGTGCATCTATGCACAAACTGCAGATCTGCGTGTAAATCATACCTGCCAACATTTTTCGTGAGGAAGGAAGGGGTTCCTGGTCTGTCGGCGATCCAGGGGTGTTACGCCCCATTTACAGGGGGCGTCAGCTTTAACGCTTCCCATTCACTTTGAATGGGTGACGTCAGGCCTTGCCGAACCGTCGGCCCCGCTTCAGTGGCGTTGATCACTGCAGAAGTTGGGACATTCTCATCTCTTTCAAGTGCCGACGGAAGCGCAAGCCAATCAGATCGCTGTATGCAAATACACCAGCTAGACAGTAGCTGATTGCTGACTAATTTCATTGGCTGGCGATGCTGAGGATCGCATTAGCCACAACTTCAGACACGTCCTCTGTCAAGCGTTGACGCTGAAGCCCCATGTGAATGGGGTGTTACAGATTGTACCAATCACCTGAGGACCGGAGGAAGGAGTTGAAATTCCGGGAGTTTTCCAGGAGAAATGACAAACCAGGAGGTGGGTCTAAAATACGGGGGTTTCCCGGGAAAAATGAGAGTGTTGGCAGATACGGTGTAAACGGCTGCGCAGTTGTTCAAATCTGCATTTGCTGACAGACAGTTTGAGCTACTTATCAGATCTATGAGAGATGTCGGCCCAACAATATTTAATTGGATGAAAATTTTTTGTTTTATGCCTCACCCAGATTATAAAAATACATATAAATACATTTCGATCATTTACTTTAATCGTTATAGGAATGTGAAGTGACTTTCAACCAGCACAACAACACATGTTTCTGAATACAATCACCTACTGCAGCTTTAATGCTTTTGCACCATGCAATTTAGACTTTGCACCTAGATTGTTAACATAGAGCCCTAAAACTTTTCCTGATACATCCACAGCTTTTGCTTGCACAGTGTAAAAATTTCTTAAAAATAACAAAAAGGGAAAAAAAGTGTGTGTGTGTGTGTGTGTTTTAAAAACGGTTCTAATGTATAGTACGCACGTTTCAAAAGGTAAACAAAATCTATGAAGTGCATGTGGTTTGCTAAAAAGTAAAAGTTTACATTTCTAAAAATCCCCAACGTGCTTCAAGTACTGAAAAGTAACCCTAAAAAGTGTGTTGTAAAAAGTAACTGCATGTTTTAAAAGGGATCTAAAAATGTTTTTAAAAAATGATTATAAATGGTGTAACGATTTAAAATACTTGAGTTTTAATATGCAGATACTCCAGGAGTTCTGTGAGCGTGGGAACACTGAGGAATGAATCAGTCCATCACAGACTTGAGCTTTAATTGTGCAGTGAAGCAAACAGGTTTGATTTTTTGTCCATCACAAGCACTGCATTGTCATTACGCTGACAAAGAGATCATTGTTTTACAAAAATATCTGAAAACATGAACTGCAATGCACCACAGCGATCTCTTTCCAGCACATCCTCTGACACACTTAAAACTACACTTAATGCACAGATTCAGAATGAACACATTCGACACTTTGCAGGACTCTTACACCTTTTCCAAAGTCAAATTTAAGCACTTTTCAGATGTACTTTCACAAATTGTGTATTTAAAAGTGTGAAATTATATTTACATGTATATACACTAGCTGACAAAAGTCTTATCCAAGTTTTAGGAACAGCAGATAATAACTGGTCTTCTAGTAGATGATTTGGTGTCAGAAGTGTCTTCTATGAAGGGTAAAGGCCTCTAGATTCTGCTTATTTGAGCACAATAAAATATGATCATGTCTTGATGTTAAATGATTTCATTAGGACAGTAAGGTCTGACTCTGCTTAGACTAAAGTGTCATCACTGAACCTTCAATAATGTCCAGTATAGAATATAAAGTCATG
>CAIGQZ010032368.1:843285-853701 GCA_903798205.1 Danio tinwini
TGAACCTTCAATAATGTCCAGTATAGAATATAAAGTCATGCTGCAGTTCATCAGAGTTCATCAAGACTTTTTGGATTCATCTTTAATACAGAATTTACACGCTGAATTTTTTTATATTAATGACACTGTTAGTAATTAGTAAAGAGACATTTTGATGGCAAAGACAGTTTGTTCCATTGAAAACGTGATCAGAGAATCATTCATAACACAATTATAAAGCCTCATGACAATCATATTGATGACGTGTAATGTCATGATTATAAAGTTTTCATAATTCACCCTTTCAGTAACGTCTTACTAAAATTTAAATCAAATATTAAAACTAAAATATATATGTAAATGTAAAATATATTTAAAAAATAGACAAACACAATTGCTGGGTTAAATTTGGTGTTGGCATCACAGTGGCTCAGTAGGAAGCACGATCGCCTTACAGCAAGAAGGTTGCTGGTTCGACTGGGTCAGTTGGTGTTTCTGTGTGGAGTTTGCATGTTCTCCCCGTGTTGGCGTGGGTTTCCTCCGGGTGCTCCGGTTTCCCCCACAGTCCAAACACATGCGCTATAGGGGAACTGATCAACTAAACTGGCCATAGTGTATGAGTGTGTGTGAATGAGTGTGTATGGGTGTTTCCCAGTACTGTCTTGCAGCTGGAAGGGCATCCGCTGTGTAAAACATATGCTGGAATAGTTGGCGGTTCATTCCGCTGTGGCGACCCCTGATTAACAAAAAGACTAAGCTGAAGGAAAATGAATGAATGACAGAAATTTGGTGTTATAAGTTTAATTTTAAAAATTGACACAACTGTTGATTTTGTTCATATTTTACCCCAAATTGGGTTGAAATAGCCCAGTGTTTTATCAAATGGTCAAATCATCAATAATGTAGCCAAACACACTGTAGTAGACTTTGTGCTTAAATTGCTTAATAACAGAAAACCGAAATGTATTTATAAATTGCAAGAGAAGATTTCCTTCTGCACATTTTATTGTTAAATTTAATCTTTTTTTGTCTTCAACACTCAAAAAAATGACTTCTGTTGGTTGTTCAGACGACTTATTTAAAGTTTTTGTGGCAAAACTTTATTGTTTTATGTTCAATCCACTTAGATTGGCAAACACATTTATGTTGCCTTTATGCATTTGTGTTGGGACAGTGTGAAGAATTGTGCACAACCAAGCGGCAACCTCCCGCTCTCCCTCATGAAGCTAATACGGAAGTAACTGAAACTCCAATTCATGGAAATTCCGTTAGTCCTGGCTCCATAATAGAGCAGATTTATATTGAGCCCACTGTTATATTGAGCCCACTGTTAAAATGGCAGACTTTACAGCAGAAAATAGATGTTTACAGTCTGGTACAAAGAACGATTTTGGTTCATACAACTAATATTACCCTTCATGACAATTATGAGGGGGTGAGTTTTTTTTATAACTCATCCGTTTCATTTCTATTAGGTTATATTACGTCTGCATAATTAAGGGCGTGGCCACTTGAGTGACAGCTAGGTCTCGCTGGTCGCCGTCACTTCACCTCTGCTGATTAGCTGCTGAACTCGGCATATACATCATATTTTTGTGTTGTTTTATATGGCTTTACACAGTCAGTTTCGGAATTATTTCCTACAATTATCAGATGATATGGCATGCTGTGTGCACTTAATTGTGCTCACAAACCATTCACGTGGCCTCTATTTCCCAGGTGAGTGAAATTATACACTTATACACCATCTCTATAAATGTATTTGTGTTATTTATGATCATTTATCATTTATAATGTTCTTTAGAGCTGTAATGCACTCCAGAATGTGACAGATTGATTCGCTGTAGGCTCTAGAATAGTCATCTGAAGCGTTGTCATACAGTGTTATGCTGGAGTCCACACAGAAATGAATGTAACACAGACTATATCTGAAGTGTTTGGAAGTCATTCGCGTTTTCCTCCTGTTGAAAAACGTCATAAGAACAATGTTTAGTGGCTCAGTGTGTTACAGCAGTGTTTTTAAAAGACTAAGCTCTTTATTGATATAGTGTACAACCAAGCACATGTGGTCAGAACACAAACGAGTCTCAACTAATGAAGTATTAAGCATTTCTCCCAAAGAAAAGCCCGTCTAAGCCAAATGCTAGCAGGCGTCTGTAGCTCCGCCTCTTTGTTCTTGTTTGGTATCCCCTGGTTGGTGCGATGACGCGCGAACAAAGTGGCGACAGTTGGCCACGCCTACGTGTAGCTTCTTTTGCATTTTTCATAAACCTATGGGTGACGTCACGGATACTACGCCCATATATTTTACAGTCTATGTGTGGAAGCAGTGAGTGTACATTTATTTTGCTTACATTTTTGGGTTTTTGTTTTTGGCTCTATTTAATGCTATAGCCTTTAAAGGGACAGTTCACTCAAAAATTCAAAAATTCTGTCCTCATTTACTCACACTATACTTGTTTCTTTATGAGTTTCTTTCTTCTGTTGAACAAATAAGAGAATATATTTTAAACAAAGCCAAAAACCTGTAACCATTGACTACTATCAGTTTTTCCTACTATGGAAGTCAATGGTTAGAGGATTCCTTACATCAAAATACCTTATTTTAGTATTTAACAAAGAAAGAAAGTCATTAATGTTTGGAACCACTTGAGGAAGAGCAAATAGTAAGTAAATGTTCATTTTTGGGTGAACTGACCCTTTAATAAAGCCAACACAGTAAAACAGACAATAATCTTGAGTTGAGTGAGTGGATCTCCAACATATGAAGCTGTTTAGAGTGATTGGAGTTGACTATCATCTGACAGTCAGGACTTCTTCTTCTTCTGCTGCTGTGTGTGTGTGTGTGTGTGTGTGTGTGTGTGTGATTGGCGTCTGCTGTCTTCATGCTGACATCAGCGCTCCTGCAATGCACTCTGGGACAGACACTCATTCTGCTGACACAGTCCTGCTCTCAAAACCTCATATCAGACCACAAACTTCTCCTCGCGTTCACTTCTCTGCTCACTTTAATACTTTACCAGCGTTTCACTCGCCGATACACTGAGGAGTGGAGATCTTTAACAATAAATGACATTATTTTAAAGTTTATTATAAAGTATGTTTTTTGTCCAAATCAAAATGTACAGTGTTTATTTTACTAGCTTATATAGGTATTCTTTAGGTTTACAATTGATCTGTGCAGGTTAATCCACTGAATAATACTGTCACAATATTCTTAGCCACGCCCCTCTGACTGTTTGCTATGAGGGAATCATGCACACAAAGAAAGCCCCGCCCCCTACTCAAAATTCAGTTTCACTTGCACAAAAAAGCTCCTCCCACTAGCTAATATTTCATTTCAGTTACTCAAAAGAAGCTCCGCCCCTACTTAATATTCTATAGCAATTGCTAAAAAAGAAAACTCCTCCCACTACTCAATATTCAGTTTCACTTGTGCAAAAAGAAAGCCTTGCTCACTACTCAATGTTTTGTTTTAGTTATACAAAAATAATCTACCGCCCCTATTTTGTTGCAATTACTCAAAAAAGCCACGCCCACTACTCAATCCATTTCAGTTGCACAAAAAAGCTCCGCCCCTACTCAATACTCAGTTTCAATTCGCGTAAAAAAGAAAGCCCTGCCCCCTACCCAACATTCTGGTGCAATTGCTTAAAAAGAAAGTCCCGCCCACTACTCAATATTCTATTTCAGTTACACAAAAAGAAGCTCCGCCCCTACTCAATATTCTGTTTCACTAGCGCAAAACCAAAGCCCCACCCCCTACTCAATATTCAGGTGCAACTGTGCAAAAAGAAAGCCCCAACCACTATTCAATATTTCATTTCAGTTACACAAAAAAGCCCCACCCCTACTCTATTTTGTTGCAATAGCTCAAAAAGAGAGTCCCGCCTACTACTCAATAATCTGTTTCAGTTACACAAAAAGAAGCTTAACCCCTAGTGAATATTCTTTTCACAGAGCCCCGCCCACTACTCATCTAGCCCCATCAACTATTCAATATTCCTTTTCAATTACACAAAAAGCTCCGCCCCTACTCAATATTCTGTTGTAATTGCGCAAAAAGAAAGCCCCACCCACTACTCAGTTTACAGTTTTTGTTACACAAAAAGAAGCTCCGCCCCTACTCAATATTCGGTAACACTTTATAATAACTACACACTATGAATCATTTATTAAGCATTAGCATTTAGTGAATTAATTATCAGTTAAGCATTAACTCTACATTAATGAACATTAGTAAGCAGTTTATAACTGCAGCTACAAATGCTGTATTATTGATTTATAACCACCTTTATAATGTGCCTAATAATTGTACTTTTATACTTTGTGACTGGTTGATTTTTTATAACTAAAGTAAGTATTGCATTATTTACAAACCGTTTGTATTTTAGAGTAGTCAATGGTTTTAAGATCATTCAGAATGAGTTAGTAAATGATTAATAAACTATTGAAATCAACATTTATATATCTTATTCAGGTGCATAGTTATGGTCACTATGTATGTTAATAAATGCTTTATTAACTCAACTTCATGCAGTTTTGTGACCTAATCGAAAGTGAGGACTATTTATGCTTTATAAATCCTTTATCAATGACAATTAAAGGCTTAATAAAGTTCAAAGCTTTATTGAGTTAATAAAGAGTTTATTAACATACAAATTAACTATTCGTATAAGCTTGAATAATAAGAATTATAAATGTTTCTTTGAATAGTTTATTAATCATTTACTAACTCATTCTGAATGATTTTTAAAACCAACAACTATGCTTCAATAACTAGTTTGTACATAATTCAATACTTAATTTAGTGATGAAAAACAAATCATTAACAAAGTATGAAAGTACAATTATTAAGCACATTATAAATGTGCTTACAAGTCAAGAATAGAGCATTTGTAGCTTCAGTTATAAACTGCTTACAAATGTTTATTAATGTAGAGTTAATGCCTAACAGATAATCAATTAACTATTAGCTAATGCTTAATAAATGATTCATAGTGTGTAGTTATTATAAAGTGTTACGCAATATTCTGTTTCAATTACACAAAAGAAACTCCACTCCTACTTAATATTCTCTTTCACTTGCTAATACAAAGCCCCACCCACTACTCAATATTCTGTTTTAATTACATAAAGAAACCCCGCCCCTACTCAGTATTCTGTTTCAGTTACACAAAAGAAACTCCGCCCCTACTTAATATTTTCTTTCACTTGCAAAAACAAAGCCCCACCCACTACTCAATATTCTGTTTTAATTACATAAAAGAAACTCCGCCCCTACTCACTCTGTTTTACTTGCAAAAACAAAGCCCCACCTACTACTCAATATTCAGTTTTAGTTACACAAAAAAAACTTCGCCCCTACTCAATATTCTGTTTCACTTGCAAAAACAAAGCCCCACCCACTACTCAATATTCTGTTTTAATTACACAAAAAACTCCGCCCCTACTCAATATTCTGTTTCAGTTACACAAGAAACTCCGCCCCTACTTAATATTCTCTTTCACTTGCAAAAACAAAGCCCCCACCCACTACTCAATATTCTGTTTTAATTACACAAAAGAAACTCCGCCCCTACTCAATAATCTGTTTCATTGCAAAAACAAAGCCCCACCCACTACTCAATATTCTGTTTTAATTACACAAAAAAACTCAGCCCATACTCAATATTCTGTTTCAGTTACACAAAAGAAACTCCGCCTCTACCCAATATTCTTTCACATGCAAAAACAAAGCCCCGCCCTCTACTCAATATTCTGTTTTAATTACACAAAAAAACCCGCCCCTACTCAATATTCTGTTCACTTGCACAAAATAAAAGCCCCACCCCTATTTAGTATTCTTTGTTACACAAAAGCTAAGCCCCGCCTCTATTCAGTATTCCATTTCAGTTGCACAAACACGCCACGCCCCTACTCAATATTCAGTTTCAATTACTAAAAATCTCCGCCCTTACTCAATATTAAGTTGCAATTGCTCAGGGAGAAATATTCTCTTTCAGTGACACAAACTAAGCTCCACCCCCTACTTAATATTTAGTTTAAGTATCCATATTTTATTAGGGTATCTATACTGTTACTCAGATGCCTAATTTGTGTAATTTGTCCACCATCGTCTGCTGGATTAATACTGCGCTTCAGAATGACATGTGCTTTAAAACTGCTCTTAAATATCTTAAGAAAGGACTAAGCAGTGACCTTGAAAAATAGGACATCGCACTGAATTATTCCTTTAAAAGTGAGTGAACTAATGAGAGTGTGTTGCTGGTGTAAGTGTGTATTCTCCATCATCATCATCAGCCTGGAGGTCAGTGGACTGACAGTCAATTAAACGTCCTTCATGCTGATCTACAAATCACCAGCGGATGTTTATGAATGACCCTGATTTCCACTCATTCATCTTCAGTGTTGTACAGTGTGATATACAGTGTGTGTGGTGATGATGCTCCATCAGAACTCACTGACAGGGTTGCCAGATCCAAGAACATCCCCCATCCCAATCACAACTCACAAAAAAGGAGTTCCCCTTACTCTGAAAAAGAACACTGATTACTTATTTTTTTGTCACTTTAATGTTTCAGATCATAAAACTAATTTAAACATTAGTCAAAGATAAACACATCATGTCATTTTGAAATGAAGGTTTTTATTATTAAGGGAAAACCGAAACCTAAACTGCAAAGCCCTGTGTGTAAAAGTGTTTGTTAAAACATAACTTTGGGTTCAGTTTCTTTAGCTACACTCAGGCCTAATTACTGCTGATTACTTTAAAAAGACCTGTCTGACAAAGTGAAGTAGACCAAAAGATCCTCAAAAGCTAGACGTCATGCTGAGATCCACAGAAATTTTAAAAACAAATGAGAAAGAAAATAATTGAGATCTACCAGTGTGAAAAAGCCATTTCCAAAGCATTGTGACTGCAGTAAACCACAGTGAGAGCCATTATCAACACATGCAAAAACACAAAACAGTGGAGAACCTTCTACGAGTGGCCAAAATTACCTCAAGAGTATCCAAAGAACTTTTAGAATAAATGTCTAATATGTTATCAGGTTTGCATTTCAATATAAAATCTCAATATATAAGGAATATCTCACAATCTGGGGTGCATTTCCAAAAGCCATCGTTGGCCAACTACGGTCACAAGTTCCATCGTTACAAACATAGTTTGTTGATTTGGCATTTCCCAAACCCAACAAACATTCACAAACTGCATCACAAACTTGTCCGATTGCAACACCTTTAGGGTTGTAGGTAGAAGCAGAGTTCCTGGCTGTGTTCTAGTCCAAGTTATCCCCCCTATGCCCTATTCCTTTCAAACATTCCAACATTTAAACTCGGAATGATAAAAAAACACATTTTAATCATCTCTCTTAGGTGTAATTTGCTTTCAAAGTATCTTTCAATTGCGTTACCTTCACAGTGCACTTTGAAAACATTTATGCCATTTTGAATGCAACCGTGGCTCACGATGAAAGCCATAGGTGACCTGTTATTTAAAAGCGGAATTTACCTTACATCCCCAAAGCTTGTGAAAACAAAAATATTTGGCATACATTTATGCGCAAAAACAAAGCCCCACCCCTACTCATTATTCGTACTACTTGCACAAATAGAAAGCCCCGCCCCTACTCAATATTCAGTTTCACTTTGCACAATTTATAGTAGATTATATATGTACAGTATATGCATATATGTATATGACATGGGCCTGCTGGTTAGAACATTTCTAATCAACATTCATTTCACTTGCACAAAAACAAAGCCCCGCCCCTACTCAATATTCATTTCACTTGCAAAAAAATAAAGCCCCACCCCTACTTAATATGCATTTCACTTGCACAAAACAAAGCCCCGCCCCTACTCAATATTCATTTCACTTGCACAAAAAATAAAAAAAAGAAAGCCCCGCCCTTACTCAATATTCAGTTTTACTTGCACAGTTTATAGTAGGTTCTATATGTATATGCATATATGTATATGACATGGGCCTGCTGCTTGGAACATTTCTGCAGAAGTTTGAATGTGTCAGAGTTGTAAAAGTAGACTTTAAAATAATAATAAATAAATCAAATTAATAAATTAACTATATCCTACTTAATAATAATAATAACAATAATAATAAATTAATAATAATAATAATAATAATAATAATAATAATAATAATTATTATTATTATTATTATTATTATTATTATTATTATTAAGTAGGATTGTTTTTCATTTCTTGATAAACAGCCTACTGTAAATAACAAACATTAAGGATTTATAGGATTTTTATATGAGATTAGAACACGTGTTAGCTTTTTGTAAGTGGTTTTATGTTTTCAAATAAAATATAGAATATTCTCAATCATATTTGTAAAGAAAAAATCCCAATATGTGCTATTTACATATATTTCAATTGACATGGAAAACGAGTGCACATTTTTACCAAAACTAATATTAGATTTTTTTAATGCGTTTTTGTAAAACAATAAAATTTGCACAAAAAAGTATGTATTTTTTTCACTCCACCCCATTTAGAGCGTCGTTATGGACATTTTTCATTATAACTAAAGTGGTTCAAACAATGGATCTGCAACACAGCAACTACGGTTTTGGAAAGCACTCGTCACTACATCGTTCTTTTCCCAAATGATACATTGTACTATGGTGGTTCAGTCGTGAGTTACGTCGTTGTTTGGTAAATGCACCCCTGGATAGCCAAATGGTCATTACGAGACATGTCAGGGCTTGTCTGGAGGCTAAAGATGCAGAATATGCTGTTTAGGTCACATACAGTAGAGACATAGTTAACACAAATAAACAAATAAACTTACTTTCAGTTCAGTGATTAATTTCCTGATATTGCGTCTGCTCAACTAACTATACGTGCTGCACTTCCACAACACCAAAACAGGTCCAGTTTCAAAATAAGAGGACCATTTGAAGGTAACTTCACTACAGTAAGTGTTCATGACTCCCCCATAAGAAATAAACTGAGCGAAATGGTTTGCATGGCAGAGATCCGAGATAAAATCCACTGCTGTATATCCAGCAAAAGTGATGAGTGTGCATGTGTGTTCAGCAGCAGTGATGATTGTGCATGCGTGCGCGCGTGTGTGTGTGTTTGTGTTAAGCAGCAGCAGTGATGTTTCAGTGTTGTGTGTAGTGAATGAAGGCTCTGCTGCTGCTGTGTTTTCAGATGTCTGACAGTGAAATGGATTAAAGCGGCTTTGCTGACAGTGAACATATGAAATGTGAAGCACAGGTTTATGACTGCATCTCTCTCTCTCTCTCTCTCTCTCTCTCCTGATCACCTGCTTTGTCTGAAGTGAGTCACCTTGCAAATATATGAATAGTAAATGCAGGAAAGTAATCTGCTTGCTGATGGCGACACCGAGACATTTGCATAGTGGCGGCATCTCTGTGCTGGAGCTCTGCATCCTAATACATCTCCATACTAACACACACTCACATCAACAACACAATAACACCAACACCACTACAATCACAGAAAAACACAAAAAATCACACACAACACCAACACTGCAAATACCCCAGTCAAACAACCACCACTGCAATCACAGATGAACTAACACAAACAACACAGAAACGCCACAAGCAACACACCAACATCACAATCACATGAACACCACTACAATTAAAGAAGAACATCACAAAAACCACAAACAACACAGACACCAACAGCGCAATCACAGAAACACTACTATATTCACACCCATTCAAAAACACACAATCACACCTCACCACCATGACACCTAAACCACAATCATAACTACACCACCATTACACCAAAACCACAATCACAACATCAAAACACAGTTACACCTGCATCACGAATCACAACACCAAAACCACAGTTACATCAACACCACAATCACACCAACACCACAAACACAACACCAGAACCACAGTTACACAAATACCGCAATTACAACATCAAAATCACAGTTACACCAACACCAAAACCAGAGTAACACCAACACCACAAACACAACACCAAAACCACAGTTACACAAATACCAGAGTCACAACACCAAAAGCATGCTTACACAAATACCATCACAATAACACCACAAAGGCACAATCACAATGTCAAAACCACAGTCACAACACCCCAATTACAGAAACAACATCAAAACCACAATTACCCAACACCAGAATAACACCAACACCACAAACAGAACACTAAAACCACAAACACAACACCAAAACCACAATTACACCAACACCAGAATACCACCAACACCACAAACACAACACCAAAACCACAAACACACTGACACCACAATCACAACACCAACACCACAATCACAACACCAACACCACAATCACACTAACACCACAAACACAACACCACAATCACACTAACACCACAATCACAACACCACAATCACACTAACACCACAGACACAACACCAACACTATA
>CAIGQZ010032368.1:904496-916836 GCA_903798205.1 Danio tinwini
TTCTTCATAGACCTGTGACAGGCTGCCCTAATGCTGACATCACCAGTCAACCTGTCTTTATTTGATACTGGTGCAAAAAATCAGCAAGTGTTAATGTGAATATGTAGATCCATGCATCCATACAGCAGACTAAGTAACGTTATAGTGTTTGCTAGTTAGTGACATTGTACAGCATTTCCATTCCGCTAGTTCACATACCTTCATAATTCATTATGTATGATAAAGTATACAATTTAAATCCTTTGGCCAATTCGGTGGCCGGACATTTAGATGATAATGAGCATATCCGGTGGACATCTGTGATACTTAACTTTGGTAGTTCCTGGAGGCTTCTTGTATAAAACAACGCCTTAGCGGAGAGTGAAAACTGGAAGTGTTCTACCCAGGTTGACTGAAATGTGAAAGTTGCGCATATACCCTCTTATATAACGTATAAAACACTACTTTTTCAATAACAAGCCGATAGCGCATATGAAATGGCGATGAGCGGAAGTGTTCTACCTAGGGATCCGGTTTGGTCACGTGACGTTCGACATATACCCCATTTCAGCCACTTGTACATTAAGGAAGTGTTCAGCAAAAACAAAACCCTAGAGAAGAAACTCGACACAGAGAAGCATAAACACTTACTGCCAGCTAGCGTTTAGGAGTGTATTGCAGAGAAACAGAAACAGCGCGCAGAAGTATAAATGCATGGCTATGTGCGAGGCTTGCGCCGTGGGTCACGCCGATCACTTGACGCAGAAGTATAAACCAGGCTTTACCTGCAGCTTCTCCAATTCATCTGTAGCACACATATTCTAAATGCTATCAGCAGAATTCAAATGAGCCATTTTAATCTAGATTAATTTGGAGATTAATCTAGATTTAAAAATTAATCTATGCCCAATCTATATATATATATAAATAAGCTAAGTCTGAGAGTTTTATTTATTTGATAGTTTATTTCACATTTCTTGTTTGTAAAGACTAAATACAAATTAAAAAGTGAACATTAGTTTTTTTTTTGTACTGTTTTTATAAAAAAAAAGTTATGAGCCTGAAGGTATTATAGACTTTACAGATTCAGATGTAGTCATTTGTAAGTACAGACCGTTGTGTGCGTTCTTGGCAGTTTTTTACTGTCTTTTTAATATTGTCCATATCAAAATTATATTGTATCGATTGAAATTAAGAAATATATTGTGATATAAATTTTTGCCATATCGTCCAGCCCTAAGATCCACCTTTGCACCATTTTTGAGAACGTTTCCTTGTAGTTTGTTCATTTTGGAGAAGTTTCTACATCGGCTCAAGTGTAAACTTCTAAGATGCATTTTAGGATAAGGGATTCATGAAGCATCTAGTCTCTAGCAGACCACTGTACATAATGTACATCGATTTGGGTGAAAACTTCTACCAAATGTGGAATGTTGCGATTGTTTTTGTTGTTCTTTTGGTAAAAGTTTTTATTTGGCAAGCTAGATGTAGTGTGCAAATAGAGGCTTAGAACAACAGACGTGTGAGAATTTTAAGGTAGTGCTCTATAGTGAAAATATAACAAATGATGCTTTAAACAATATTTTTTTTTCAGTTAACAACTGTTAGGTAAATAAAATCGGCATGTGGTGTGACCTAGGCATAGGACGATAACTGGTTTTAAGGTCTACCGCGGTTTAGAAAAGTCAAGGTTTTAAAACTGGCAACATTTTCTGCTATACCGTTCCTATAGTATATGTAAGATTTTTTATTTTATGTTTTTTTACGCTGAAGAAAAATAAAAAGTTGAGTTAACTTAAAAATTTTTATAATTTTTTTTTGTTGACCGAAAAGGCTGGTTTAAGTTAAGTATACTTTATGGAATAATTTGGCAAACTTCAAACACTGAAGCTTAATAAACTCAGCATTTCTTTGCAGCCGGTTGCTTTAAAATTTTAAGTTAACTCAACTTTTTGAAGATATGGAGAAGTAAAAATGTAAAGTCTCCTCAACTGAATATTTTACTTTCATTCAACAAACAGTTCCAAACATGCAGTTGAATCATTTTTATGAGTAAATTCAACTCTGAGCTCAAAAATATGTCCACCTAACTTACACTTTTAAACTGAGTTAACTATTTGTAAGTTGGATTTTTTACAGTATAGGAGAACAGTATCTCCGGCAGAAAAATATATAGAAAGATGTCTTTTTGAGGTTGTAATGAAGTCTGTGTTTTTGAAACTAATGAAGACAGCAGAGGTCAATGATTTATTTAAATTATTTAGCCTGACATGTTTACTCTTCCAAAATATTTTACATGTTTCTCAAAATAAAATGTATTGTATTCAAAGGGTAAAAAACGTTTTGTTTTTAACCTAGACATATAAGAATATATTTTAAAGCAGTAATAACAATACCGTAATACCATGAAACTGTGATATTTTTATCCAAGGTTATCACACTGCCAGCATCTTATACCGGCCTATGCCTACATTGTAAAAAAAAAAAATCCGTAAATTTACGGTTTATTTCCGGCAAAAAAATAAAATAACAGCCGTTTAATTACAGAAATTTACCGTAAAATAACCTTAAATTTCTGTAATTCAACCTCTGTTAGTTTACAGTAAATTTTTTGTAACTAAACGCCTGTTTTTTTTAATGTTTTTTTCGGCACCCCAGCTGCCGGAAATAAACCGTGAATTTACGTATTTTTTACAGTGTAGTGTCACCACACTTTCCCCAGGTCAAAGTAAAGAGGAGTTTTACGAGGAGTTTAAGTTTGAGAGGAGTTTGTTCATCCTGGAGAAGTTTTAACATTGACACGAGCTAAAGATGAGAGTTTTATCAAGAGTCAATCATTCTAGCATCTTCAGCACAGCACTGTCACAACTACTGTAAATATCAATGGATGAAAGCTTCTGCCAGACGTAAAATGATGATACGTTGTTTTTTTTAATTTCTTAATGTTCTGCCTTTTTTAAATGTTCTAAGATGTTAATCATGTTTATGCAAATATTAAAGAAGTTTGAGGTCAGTTTGTCAATCTTGGAGAAGTTTTAACATTGATGGCACTCACAAGCCAAAGATGTAAAATAAAAACAAGCATTTTCTGTAGAGAATCAACTATTCAGCATCTTCAGCACATGCTCCAGTCCCACACCTACTGTAAATGACATCAGGTGAAAGCTCCTGCTGGATGTAAAACATGTGATATGTTTTTAATGTCCCCAGAAAGCTTTATTTCTGAATGTGCTGCTATTTTAAAATGTTGTGTTCATGCAAATACTAAGAAAGTTTGAGGAGAGTTTGTCCATCTTAGAGAAGATTCAATGTTGATCGCACTTACAAGCCAAAGATCTAAAAAAAACTCTTTAAGACAAGCATTTTTATCAATAATCAACCAGTCCAGCATCTTCAGCACATGCTCCAGTCCCACACCTACTGTAAATGACATTGAGTGAAAGCTTCTGCTGCATGTACAAAAATGTGATGCGTTTCCTGAGATGTTGAAAATGCGAGGAGCTGAGCTCAGACTGGCATGCAGAAGAGTTTTCCTTTTTTCCCTCCTGTGGTTGTGCTGAGCGGTGCAGGCTGAAGGTTTTGGGTGCGTTACATCTGCTAGATAGATTTCTGTCAGCTGCTCTCCAGTGGCAGCAAGAGGATCAGATCTGCGAGTCCATGTTACGCTCTGCCTGAACACCTCAGCACACGCTGCTGCTGCTGCTCTTAAAATGGCTGCCCTTGAAGCTCAGAGGATCTGTGGCACTCGCTGGCTGCCAGAACACATCAAACACTCACAGATTTCAGCCATTAGTCCAGCCGGCCACTAAAGGACCTGCCGCTCAGACCCATGCGCTACTGCGGGCAATTTGTGTTGTCTTATGTGTCCTCTTTTTATATTTGTGTGCATCCCTGTTGCACACATCTTAAGTTGCTTACACAAACATGCTGCGGTCACGTTCTGACAGCTTTATTTCTGAATGTTCTGTTGTAATGTTTTTATCATGGTTATAAAAAATATTGAGGGAAGATTCTTTTTTTTTGATTTTGGTGACATTTGGGAACATGACTTTTGAATGTGCTCTGAACACATTGTGACATTTAAAAAGAAAAAAGAATAGTTCAGCTAAAATGTTTTAGGAAAAAGACGAGGATTATTATGCAAACATGTTTGTTAAACTTTGATAAAAGCTTGGAACAGCTGACCAAAGTTATATGTAGTGGTCTAGATAGAATCTAAAATAAACGATAATGCTTTAATTATTTTGCAGTTTACTCTTGTTATCTAACTAAAAATCATCATCTGGTGTGCCCACACTTTACTTTGGCCAAAAATGCACCTATGCACCATATTTGAGAAAGTTTCTTCATATTTTATTGGTCCTGGAGACGTTTCTACATTAATGGCTCAAAAGTCTAATCCCCAGCTAACGCAAACATGCTGCTGTCAAGTTCTGAAAGCTTTTTTTCTGAATGTTCTGGGTTTTTTTTTACAATGTTTTTATTATGGTAATGAAAACATTAAGAGAAGATTCCATTTTATGATTTTGGTGACATTTCAGAACATGACTTTTGAATGTTCTCTGAACACATTGTGACATTACGATGGAAGAAAGAATAGTTCAGCTAAAATGTTTCAGGAAAAAAAGCTATTTTTTTAAAGAAGATGATTGTCATGCAAACATGTTTGACAAACTTGAAAGAAAATTCTACAAAATGCTTTGAAGAACCGACCTGTGAGGTCCTGAGGGAAGTTTTATGTAGTGCTCTATATCCAAAAATAATGCTTTAAGCAGTTCTTTTTCAGTTTACTCTTGTTGACTAAATAAAGTCTTCATCTGGTGTTACCACACTTTACTTTGGCCAAAGATGCACCTTTGCACCATTTTTGAGAAAGTTTCCTTGTAGTTTGTTTGTCTTGGAGAAGTTTCAACATTGATGGCTCAAAGTGTATAATTTTAAAAGCATTTTAGAGTTAGGGATTTGTGAAGCCAGACCACTGTATGTATTGTACATCACTTTAGGTGAAATGTGCTATGTTTTTGTTTCTGTTGTTGTTGTTGTTGTTGTTGTTGTTGTTGTTGTTGTTGTTTTGGCAAGAAAGTTTTTATTTGGCAAGCTAGCTTTGGTTTTCCAGTAGGAAAATTCTACAAAATGCTTGAAACAACCAACCTGTGAGAAGTTTTAGGTACTCTTTTATAGTGAGAATGGTGTCAAAAGCATGCTCAAAACCATAATTTTTCAGTTTACTCTTACTAAATAAAATCAGCTTTAGCTTTGGTTTGTTCATCTTGGAGAAGTTTCTACATTGTTTGACAAACTTGTTAAAAAAAAAGCTTGGAACAACCAACCTGTGAAGTCCTGTGAGAAGTTTTATGTATAGTGCTCTATAGGGAAATATATAAAAATAATGCTTTATACGATTATTTGTTAGTTTACGCTTGCTAACAAAAAAAAATCAGCTTTTGGTGTTACCACAATTTAATTTGGCCAAAGATGCACCTTTGCACCATTTTTGAGAAAGTTTCCTTGTAGTTTGTTTGTCTTGAAGAATTTTCAACATTGATGGCTCAAATTGTATAATTTTAAAAGCATTTTAGAGTTAGGGATTTGTGAAGACAGACCACTGTATGAACTGTGCATCACTTAAGGTGAAATGTGCTATGTTTTTGTTGTTGTTGTTGTTGTTGTTGTTGTTGTTGTTGTTGTTGTTGTTTTTGTTGTTGTTGTTTTGGCAAAAAAGTTTTATTTGGCAAGCTAGCTTTGATTTTCCAGTAGGAAAATTCTCCAAAATGCTTGGATCAACCAACCTGTGAGAAGTTTTAGGTACTCTTTTATAGTGAGAATGGTGTCAAAAATAATGCTTTAAACAATTATCTTTCAGTTTACTCTTACTAAATAAAATCAGCTTTTGGTGTTACCACACTGTACTTTGACTAAAGATGCACCTTTGCACCATTTTTGAGAAAGTTTCCCTGTAGTTTGTTCATCTTGGAGAAGTTTCTACATTGATGGCTCAAAAGCATTTCAGAATAAGTAATTTCGAGAAGCGTCTAGTATTAGCAGACCACTGTACATAATGTACATCACATCTGAGTGAAAACTTCCACCAAATGTGTTATGTTGTTGTAGTTGTTTTTAAAAAAATTGGCAAAAATAGTTTTTATTTGGCAAGCTTGCTTTGGTTTGCCAGTAGGAAAGTTCTCCAAAATGCTTGGAACAACCAACCCATGGGAGGTTTCAGCTAGTCCTTTATAGTCAGAATGGTCTTGAAATAATGCTTTAGGCAATTATTTATTTTTCAGTTTACTCTTGTTAACTAAATAAAATCAGCTTTTGATGTGACCACACTTTACTTTGACCAAAGATGCACATTTGCATCAATTTTGAGAAAGTTTCCTGGTAGTTTGTTTGTCTTGCAGAAGTTTCAACATTGATGGCTCAAAAGTGTAATGTTTTTTTTTTGAAAACTTTTCCAACTAAGAGTTTTTGCATTGTTTCTAGTCCAAATATCTAAAAATTATATGAGTTTTTATTTAAAACAATCAAAATAATGTTGTTTTTGCGTTGAAATAACATTATTTATCCTCCCTCATTGGCAGATTACTTTGTTTGTTTTAAATAAAAACTTAATTTTGACTCTGAAAACAAGACCATATGTTTTGCTTGTCTAGAAAATGCTTCTTGATTTAAGAGTTTTAAGATTTTTGGACTAGAAACAAGACAAAAAGTAGGAATGGCATTTTTAAAAGTCAGTTTAAGTGAATGCCCAACCAAAGTGTATTAGAAAGTTCTTTTTTAAAGATTTATGCAATCATTCTGTCAGATATGCTGCAATCATTCTAGTAGTTTTTTGTTCATAACTTCATCAGAACTTCACAGATGGTTCCCGGTTCTCTCAGGATGATCCAGATGATTGTATTTGTGTTCGAGTTGCTCTAAAATACAGGATAAGATCCGGGCGCAGCTGAAACTGGAGCTCCAGACACAATGGAGGATCTGCCCTGGGACACTGGCGGTGTTGTTCAGCAGGAGGCCTGAAACCGGTGTCTGATTTTACACTTTCAGGCCACAGGTGATAAGCAGAGGTGTGAGAGAGCTCCGGTGTCTTTATTTCCTTCTCATCTAGCAGAAATTCCTGCCGTTCAGCCATTAAACCTGTTCTTCTCTGCTGCAGTGTAGCGTCAGGATGAATACTTCTTGAGCATATTTGGTGATTTTGGCAAACACTGGAGTGTTAAACATGCATGCATCATCTGTGGTTGAGAGAGTACTGAAGAATATAATCAAGTAAAAGCACCATTACTTGCCAATAAATGTAGCGCAATTAGAGTAAAAGTATACTACTCAAAGTACAGTGCTCTGCTTAAATGAGTACACCTTTTAAAGATCAGTATTTGTATTCATGTCTTGGTGTATATAGCCAACATATTTTGTTAGAATTCTTTTTTCGAGCGCGAGTGGTGTTTGGCTGTTGCCAAGTTCTTCTGAGTAATTGCTAAGGTGTTTTAAGAGGTGATTAGGGTGGTTTGAGTGGTTGCTAGATGGTTGCTAAGATGTTAAAGGTTGCTAAGTTGTTGTTAGGTGTTTGCCAGGGTTTAGATGGTTGCTAGGGTGTTCTGAGAGGTTTCTGGGCATTTCCCAGGGGGTTTTGAGTGGTTGCTAAGATGTTTTGAGAGGTGACTTGGGTGGTTTGAGTGGTTGGAGGATGGATGTGTTCTGAAAAGTTGCTAGATGGCTGCTAAGTTGTTAGGTGTTTTCCAGGGTGTAGGTGGTTGCTAGGGTGTTCTGAGTAGTTTCTAGGCAGTTGCTACGGTGTTCTGAGAGGTGACATGTGTGGTTGCTAGATGCTTCCTAAGTTGTTAGGTGTTGCCAAATTGTAGGTGGTTGCTAGGGTGTTCTGAGTGGTTTTTAGGCATTTACTATTGTGTTCTGAGTGGTTGCTTAGATGTTTTTAGAGGTGGCTTATGTGGTTTGAGTGGTTGGTAGGCAGTTGCTAAGGTGTTCTGAAGGTTGCTAGTTGGTTGTTAAGTTGTTTTTAGGTGTTTTCCAGATTGTAGATGGTTGCTAGGGTGTTCTGAGAGGTTTCTTAGGCAGTTGTTATGGTGTTCTGAGTGGTTGCTAAGATGTTTTGAGAGGTGACTTGAGTGGTTTGAGTGGTTGAAGGGCGCTTCCTAAGGTGTTCTGAGAGGTTTGTAGATGGTTCCTATGTTGTGAGGTGATTGCCAGATTGTAGGTGGTTGCTAGTGTGTTTTGGGTGGTTTCTAGGCAGTTTCTGCTGTCTTCTGAGTGATTTCTATGATGTGTTGAGAGGTGGCTTATGTGGTTTGAGTGGTTGGTAGGAGGTTGCTGTTTTTAGGTGTTTGCCAGATTGTAGATGGTTGCTAGGGTGTCCTGAGAGGTTTCTAGGCAGTTGCTATGGTGTTCTGAGTGGTTGCTAAGATGTTTTGAGAGGTGACTTGAGTGGTTTGAGTGGTTGAAGGGCGCTTCCTAAGGTGTTCTGAGAGGTTTCTAGATGGTTTATATGTTGTTAGGTGATTGCCAGATTGTAGGTGGTTGCTAGGGTGTTCTGAGTGGTTTTTAGGCAGTTGCTATGGTGTTCTAAATGGTGGCTAAGATGTGTTGAGAGGTGACTTGGGTGGTTTGAGTGGTTGGAGGGCGCTTCCTAAGGTGTTTTAAGAGGTTGCTAGATGGTTGCTAAGTTGTTGTTAGGTGTTTGCTGGGGTTTAGATGGTTGCTAGGGTGTTCTGATGGGTCTCTAGGGGTTTCCTATGGTGTTCTGAGTGGTTGCTAAGGTGTTTTGAGAGGTGACTTGGGTATATTGGAGGCTGGTTCCTAAGGTGTTCTGAGAGGTTGCTAAGTTGTTGTTAGGTGGTTGCTGGGGTGATCTGAGTGATTTCTAAGATCTGTTGAGAGGTGGCTTATGTGGTTTGAGTGGTTGGTAGGCGGTTGCTAAGGTGTTCTGAAAGGATGGGTACTAAGTTGTTGTTAGGTGTTTGCCAGGGTTTAGGTGGTTGCTAGGGTGTTCTGAGTGGTTTCTAGGCAGTTTCTAGGGTGCTCTGAATGGTTATTAAGATAATTTTAGAGGTGTCTTGGGTTTTTTGAGTGATTGCTAGACTGTTGGTAAGATGTTGCTAGGGTGGTTGCCATGGTGCAGGTAGTTGCTAGGGTGTTGATGGTTGCTAGAGTGTTCTGAGTAGTTTCTAGGCAATTGCTGGGGTGTTAGATTGGTTGCTAGGTGGTTGGTGAGGTCTTCGGAGTGATTCACACTAAAATAATGGTTGGTGTGAATTTTAGCAACCAGGATTTGATTGGACCGTGCACAGAAGGCTCTGGAATATTATTTTTCCAACATGCAATAAAATGACCAAAAATCTGTCCAAATCAAGTGAAGTGAGTACTGTCAATCACATTATTATCATCACATGATCTGTTAAAATATCATCACATGACTTTACTGATGCACATGCTGGATTTGATTCAGTATGTGTGTTTGCATCTTCTTTTCTTATCAGATAAGATGTTTATTCCACTCAGTTGTGCACATCAAATTTTATGTGCAATTTTCAGAATTGATGCACATCTTGGTGTTTCCATCAAGCATTTTTGATGTGGTATTTCAAAACTGCACATAAAAGCAGGTGCATGGAAACATGGCTACTGATATTTATCCCAGATATGAAAAGTGAAAACATTTTAAGGCATTGCATAATTAACCTTTTCATATTGTTTTATCATGCTGCATAAGTCACTTTGAGTTTGAGAAAACATTCGCAAATATTGTTCTTAACAGTGTTTTAGCTTCTTTTACTGCTAAATTGATTGATTTAGTTTGAAACACCAGTCGAGCAGTGTTGTGTACAGAGGAGTGTGTTCTGTGTGTGTTTTTACACTCTTCAAGGTTTGCAGAAATGTGTCGCTCTGCTCTAAACACATAAACACTGGCCTTGACTCTGGCCTTTTGCAGAAATCCGCCACAGAACCTGTGAGTCCTGATGAATGAAGGATCTGTGTTGTTGATTTCTGTCAGATATGCTGCTATAATCACTCACATTTCTGTCCTTGCCACACAGATCAGATGGAGAATAAACTGATGAAAGAAAAGCAGGTTTACACTCACTGCAAGAAGAGCTGCTTTTTATATAGAGAGAAAAGAGAAAGATATGAGACTTGGCAGTGCTTGATGTTCATTATATATGAGTTGACCCCTCACACATCTCTCTTTTACATTGAATGTTTTCCACAGGATGCTTTACAGCAATATACAAAACAGAAGATTACACACTCCACACAAACATGTTGGGAAAATATTAAATACAATTTTTAATAGAGGGGAAATATCAAGACAAAACATTAAACATTTATGATTTAGTTGAAATTTTGTAGTTTATATTTTATTATTTATATAAATTTAAATGTATTCTCTTTCTATTCCTAAAAATGTTCAGTGACCAAACTCTTATTTTAATTCATATATCTGTTTAATAAAACTGTTCTGTTTAAATGCATCACAATATATTGCCTATATGCATTGAGAAATTGATCAAATATATTGATTTTCAAAAAGGCTGTACTGTGCACTGTATTTATACTGTATAATAAGAATATATGATTTGAATGAAGCTTTGGTGAACCTCATCTCCAAATATATGTGGCTGCATTATTTTCCAAATATTTTCCAAGTGATGTTTAACACAGTTTTTCAGTGCATGTTTAAATTTGATATTTAAAAAATAGCTTTAATAGCAAAATAGCTTTAAACTTAACTTAAACTTTTTGAACTTTCTAAAGCAGGGGTGTCAAACTCAATTCCTGGAGGGCCGTGGCCCTGCACAGTTTAGTTCATACCCTGCTTCAGCACACTTACTGGTAGGTTTCAAACAAGCCTGAAGGATTACTCAATTAATAATTGAATGAGTTCAGTTTAATCAGGTGTGTTTAATTAGGGTTGGAGCTAAACTCTGCAGGGCTGTGGCCCACCATGAACTGAGTTTGACATCCCTGCTTTAGAAAGTCTGGAGCTACATAAAAAGACCTTAAAGTGATATCTATATTTAAAGCATTCATTCATTCAGTCGTTCAGTTATTTATTCATTCATTTGTTCAATTATTCATTTGTTCTTTCAGTTCTGAATTTTTGAAATCATTCATTTGATTATTCATTCAGTTATTTACTCGTTCAGTTATTTATTCATTTATTCATTCATTTAATAAATCATTCATTCTTATTCAATTGATTATTCAATAATTAATTCAATTATTTGATCATTCAATTATTAAATAATTTAATAAATTATTCATTCGTTCAATTATTCATTTGTTCATTCATTTGTGTGACTGCATCAATAAAAAAGTAAATGTACCTATTTTTATCAATTATTCAATAATTTATTAAATTATTTGTTTAATTATTCATTCATTTATTCAATCAATTATACTTTCATTAATTCAATTATTTGTTAAATTTTGCATTCATTAATTTAATTCCTTTAAACTCTGAAAACAGAGTCTGGAACATAGTGTGCACTGATCTGTATCTGAAATAATAATAATAATAATAATATGTTATTATTATTATAAAATGCCTTTTATTGCATGTTGCAGCATCGCCTATTGTTAGGACACAGTTTTACCACTCTGGAAGTACAGAAACTACATCACAAGAAAGTCATGTTGCACTTTAATCTTGTGTGAAATTGAAACCCTCAACATTTTTTTTTGTCTGTTCATGTTTCAGGTGTCCCCATGACATTCCCATGTCATTCCTTTAATTATACATTCATTCATTAATTTATTCAACTATTTGTGCATTCAATTTTACATTCATTCATTTATTCAATTATACATTCAATCATTTATTCAATTATTTGTTCATTCAATTATTTATTCGTTTATTCAATTATTCATTCAATTAATTTATTCAATTATTTATTCCTTCAATTCTACATTCATTCATTGATTTATTCAACTATTTTGAGTGTTTTTGCATTCAATTATACATTCATGAATGTATTTAATTGTTCACTCATTCAGCTATACATTCATTCATTCATTTATTCAATTATTCATTCAATTATACATTCGTTTATTTATTCAATTATTCATTAATTCAATTATACATTCAATCAATTATTCGTTCATTCAATTATGCATTCATTTGTTTATTCAATTATTTATTCATTCAATTATACATTTATTTATTCAATTATTAATTTTATTATAAAATTATTCAATTTTCCATTTATTAATTCAGTCAATTACTCATTAATTTGTTTATTTATTCAATTCTGCAGCAGATTTTCATTGAATCATTTTTCACAATGTTCCCATTAAATACAACCGGGATTGAGCATGAGTTTTTTTGCAGATGTCCGTGTGTGCG
>CAIGQZ010032368.1:918410-928629 GCA_903798205.1 Danio tinwini
TTAACAAAGACCTTGGGCACTTCTCCGGTTCAAAGCAAGCCAAACACAACCAGTCAGCAAAACCTTCAAACAAAACCACAGCTCCGTTTTTTCAGTGCAAGTTCTGCGTGCGATACTTCAGATCTAGCACTCTTCTCAATGAGCACACCAGGAAGGTTCATGGAGAAGCAAGTGATGAAAGATCCCTCAAAACTCCCAAGCAGGCCAGCACTTCAATGCACAATGCAGTAGGAACAGTCTTTTCCTGCCAATATTGCACGTATAAATCCCCACACAGAGCACGGATTCTAAAACACCAAAAGGTGCATCATAAAGAAGCTCCAACAGGCCTCTCGGCTCCCCCTGCTGACGCGGAGGTTCTGGATTTGGACTCTGATGTCTCCTCGATTGAAGAACAAAGTGAAGATTCCCCAGGGGATGTAGAACGGCATGTACTGGAGTCTATGATTAAACCCCAGTCAAAAAGAGGCTTTAACTGTGAATGGTGTGGCTTTCAGACTTCACAAAGGCAGCAGCTAGCTGATCACATGATGAAGAAACATCGTAACATGGTGAAGATCATGGTGTCTTTGCAGCAACCTAAAGTGCAAGATGGAAGTGCAGGATCCAGCAAATCAGATTCCGCTTCATCCAGGAGAAGCACTCCAACCTCCAATTTAAACCTGAATGATATAGTGGGCACTGAAAGTTCAGCAAATGCCTCTTCAGTCAAAGGATCTGGCAACGCATCACTTAAGGCCAGTTCAGGGATATCAAGTTTTCAGTACTCACAGCTCACATCAAAAATACCTAACAGCACAGGATCTTCCATACTGTCAGAGAGATCGACTTTCGCCATGTCAGATATATCCAGGTCTGGCATGGATCTTGATGCCAGCGTGCTGAATGATTCCAGAAGCAGTTCAGATGATGAACTCTGTGACATGGATGATGCTAATAACACAGAGTCGGCTGAGGATTCTGCTAAGCTGCTTCTGTCTGAGGAGGATAATGACTTGCTTGAAACAAAAGGAGTTCCATTCAGAAGACACATGAACCGGTTCCAGTGCCCTTTCTGCTCATTTTTGACCATGCACCGGCGTAGTATTTCTCGTCACATAGAAAACATACACTTATCTGGCAAAGCCACGGTGTATAAATGTGATTCATGCCCCTTTCTTTGCACCAACCCACTGAAGCTTGACGCGCACAAACAATGTCACAGTGGGTCTTCCGAATGGGACACCATGGACCTGACCAGTGGAAGTCCTGATGGTCAAGCCGAATGCTCCGAGCCGGTGAATGGAGGAAACAGCTGCTCCAAAATCAATGGGAAAAAGTCCAGTGGAGTGGAGGAGCAGCAGGGTCCTCATCGGTGCTCACTGTGCAACTTCTCCACCATCACGCTCAAAGGTCTACGTGTCCACCAGCAACACAAACACTCATACTGTGATGGAACACAAGTCCCTGGTCAAGAGGGTATATCCATTGAGCAGCAAGATTCTGAATCCGAGTCCTGTGGTTCCTCAAGCTTTGTGCAAAAAACTCAAACCTCAATTCTTGGATTTTCAACCAAAAAGCACCTTATTGGGAAGACTGCAAGAAAGTCCATAAATGATTTGCCCTTAGATCTTTCTCCCATCAAAAAACGGACAAGGATTGATGAAATTGCAAATAATCTCCAGAGCAAGATTTGTCAAAGCCAGCAGCATGAGGATGTGATTAACCTCGAGGAGATGGATGATGATGTTGAGGAGAATGGCAATCACATTGATGCAGAAGCAAGCAAAGATAGAGATTCGTCTAATGCTCGAAGCCAGCACTACATGTTCAACACTCAGCACCTTCACGGTAGGAATTCTGGAGGTCTTCCAACAGAACGTGGTGTTGGGAAAAGAAAGCGAAGCCTGCAGTCCAAACTTAGCTCGAGAAACCTTCCTGTTCAATTAACCATTTCTGATGATGAAGACAATTACAGTGGCTCATTGGAGTCTAAACATGCTCAAGATCAAAGCAGTCAAGATGGCAGAGAAATGCACCAGGAAAATGTTGAATACACTGCGGAACCTGGAAACCTGTTCTACTGCAAACACTGCGAGTACCAAAACAAGTCTGCTCGAAGCGTCAGCACACACTACCAGAGGATGCACCCGTACATCAAGTTTAGCTTCAGATACATCCTGGACCCAGAGGATCAGAGTGCAGTCTTCCGTTGTCTCGAATGCTTCATTGAATATAACAACTTTAATGATCTGCACCAGCACTATATGACCCATCATCCAGAAGCAAGTAACGTCCTAAACTTTAACCAGCCAGATCTTGTGTATATGTGCCGTTTTTGTTCCTACACAAGTCCAAATGTGCGTAGCCTGATGCCCCATTATCAAAGGATGCACCCTTCGGTGAAGATCAACAATGCTATGATTTTCTCAAGCTATATGGTCGATCAGCCTCATAAGGGTGCGACTGAGTCGCAAACACTGAGAGAAATCTTGAATTCTGGGCCAAAGAGTTTTAGCTCCACCTCATCTGGGTCCAGATCGTCATCCAGCCCGGCTCTCAAAAGCATTTCCAAAACGCCAGAGGCAAATGCAGAGGTTGAAACACTTCGAGAAAGCCTGGGGGGCAATGTGGTGGTGTATGACTGTGATGTCTGTTCTTTCTCAAGTCCCAACATGCACTCGGTGCTGGTCCATTATCAAAAGAAGCATCCTGAGCAAAAGGCCTCATACTTCCGCATACAGAAGACCATGCGGGTCATTTCTGTCGAGCGAGCACAGATGGCCAGCAATTCAACCTACAGCCTGACCAGCACCCCAAAGTCTTCAAACCCCATCCTGCCTGTGCCTCTGGATGAAGATGTTTACTACTGCAAACACTGTGTCTACAACAACCGCTCTGTCGTGGGCGTTCTGGTCCATTACCAAAAGAGACATCCGGAGATTAAAGTAACAGCAAAGTACATAAAGCAGGCACCCCCAACCCCTGGACTGCTGAAACTTATGGATGAGCTACAGATCGCTCCGCCTAAACAATTTCTAAAGCAGTTTAGCAACAATGGCATTGAAGGGTCTGGTAATTCCAACACTAAAGGAGCATCCGACAAGGGGGAACCAGAAATGCTGTTTTTCTGCCAGCACTGCGACTACGGGAACCGCACTGTGAAGGGGGTGTTGATTCACTACCAGAAGAAACATAGAGATGTGAAGGCCAATGCAGACCTCGTCCGCAGACACACCGCTGTGGTCCAGAGTCAGAGAGAGCGAGCGCAGATGATCCAAGCGGGAAGTTCTACATCTACTTCTACTGTAGCTACTGAAGCCGAAAAATCCAGGTCGTTGCGATCTTTGAAGTGTCGACACTGTCCGTACACTTCTCCTTATGTCTATGCCTTGAAGAAGCATCTGAAGAAGGATCATCCTACTGTGAAGGCCACAGCTATGACTATCTTACACTGGGCTTATCAGGACGGCGTGCTGGAGGCTGGTTATCACTGTGAGTGGTGCATATATTCCCACGCTGAACCAAGTGGGCTGCTCATGCATTACCAAAGACGCCACCCTGAGCACAATGTGGACTACACGTACATGGCCAGCAAGCTGTGGGCTGGCCCTGATTCTTCAACAAGCAGGCAAGCTGGGAATTCTGAAACAAAGCATTATCAGTGTAGAGATTGTGCCTTCGAGGCATGCTCCATTTGGGACATTACTAACCATTATCAAGCAGTGCACCCTTGGGCCATCAAAGGTGATGAGTCTGTTCTCATCGACATTATCAAAGGAAACAAAGCACCTGATAAGCAGCTCCCACAGCAAACCAAAGCACATGCTTCAATGTCCAGTCCGTTTAATAGTCACCATCAGGAAGAGGTTGCAGTTGAAATAAATCGATCATCTCTAGAGCGGCAGCCGAATCTCTCTCTGTCTGCCACCTCATCGATCTCAAACAACCCTTACCAGTGCACCGTCTGCTTGTCTGAGTACAATAGTCTTCATGGACTTCTGACCCACTACGGCAAGAAACACCCAGGCATGAAAGTGAAAGCTGCTGACTTTGCTCAGGAAGCGGACATCAACCCTAGCTCGGTTTACAAGTGCAGACACTGTCCGTATGTGAACTCTCGAATCCACGGGGTTCTCACACACTACCAGAAACGCCATCCATCAATCAAAGTCACTGCTGAAGACTTTGTTGATGATGTCGAGCAAGTAAACGAGGTATCGAGTGAGAACGAAGAGCGATCTAAAACCCAGAGGCAAGGCTACGGCGCATACCGCTGCAAGATGTGTCCTTACACACATGGCACTTTAGAAAAACTCAAAATACACTATGAGAAATACCATAATCAACCTGCTGCAGACATGTTTAAAGCAACTAGCATACAGTCACTGGCTGGAAGAGATGACTTAGTGGCTGAATGCAGCACTAGCAGTCAACCCAAAGTCCCGGAGGTGTGTGACTATAGCGTACCCATTTCCGAAGTCGCAAAAAGCGATAAGCATGCAGTGTTTAAATGTCAGCTGTGCAAATACTTCTGCTCCACCAGGAAGGGCATTGCCCGCCACTACCGTATCAAGCATAATAATGTCCGAGCACAGCCAGAAGGTAAGAATAACGTCTTTAAATGCGCTCTCTGCTCCTACACCAACCCCATCCGCAAAGGCCTCGCAGCACACTACCAAAAACGCCACGACATTGATGCATACTACACACATTGCTTGGCAGCTTCCAAGACTGTGACTGAGAAACCAAATAAAGTGATGTTACCCCTGGTGTCAGAAGCAGATGCTTCGGGGATGAGCGAGGAGTTACGGCTAGCGGTGGACCGAAGGAAATGTTCACTCTGCTCCTTCCAGGCTTTCAGCAAAAAGAGTATAGTTTCTCATTACATAAAGCGCCACCCAGGAGTCTTTCCCAAAAAGCAGGCCTCCAGCAAACTGGGCCGATACTTCACTATGATCTACCCCAAGGAGGCGGAGGAATCTTCTCTAATGGAGAACGTGGAAATAGTTGAAGTGAAGGATGAGGTGGAGCCTGAAGGTGAGGTCGACTGGCTGCCCTTTAAATGTCTGAAATGCTTCAAACTCTCGTTTAATGCGGAGGAGCTGCTGGTGATGCATTACAATGACTGTCACGACAAGGAACTGAAGCGGGATTTCGTCACTGTCCCGAGCCCTGCAGAAGATGGCACTGAGCTCTACCAATGCACACACTGTGAAATCAAGTTCTTGACTCTTCCAGAACTCAGCATTCATCTCATGAACCATAACGAGGACTTTCAGAAAAAAGCCATGCGGCTGGAAAGGAGAAAACAGCTTCAGAGCAAGCAGAAGACGGTCGAGCCGCCAGAAGTAAAACCAGAGATTAAGGTGAGCTTGAACACAGAGTTGATATATTAGGCAATTTGTAGAATTTCTTGAAGATTATTACAATTATTTGTAGAAGTCAAGAAAAGTTATGATAAGTGCTGCCCAGTGATTTCCAGTGTGCACCTTGATGTCAAAACAACACCAGAAAACAACAAAAATGCTAATCGATTTGACTTGACGTACATTTGACACACATTGATGCCCTTGTGACCACCAAAATAATTCAAGACTTTACACTTAGCTGATGATTGATTATAAAGCTCGTTTGGCATGCTGTCACGGGAGAGAGCCCTGAGCTCATAAGACCCTTGAGCTCGGGGCTCCCTCCCGTTTGCAAGACGAGAGGGGAGTTTGAGCACAGGTAGATCTTGAGAACTCCCCTGCTGTAGTAGCTAATGAGCAGATAGTGATAGTGAAATTAGTTTATAAATAAACTTCACTGACAAAAATATATATTACTATACAGAGTATTTTATAATAATCTGAAAGCTTCAATTACAAATTACAAATCTATATGTATCTGTATAGATCAGGGGTGCCCAGATTCGGTCCTGGAGGGCCGGTGTCTTGCAAAGTTTAGTTCCAACCCCAATCAGACACTACTGAGCTAGCTAATCAAGCTCTCACTAGGCTTTCTAGAAACATATGTGCAGGTGTTTTTAGGCAAGTTGGAGCTACAATGTTCTGAATGAATGCCTTTACTGAATGAGCACTGTGCTACGTCCGACAGATTGCACTATTGTGTTTTTTTTCTTTTTCATTTTTTATAACCAGTTTTAACACATTTTTCTCTGTTTTTTATTATCTGTTTTTATTTTTCTTATACATGTCTCTTTTATTCCCGTTTATGTAAAGCACTTTGAATTGCCACTGTGTATGAAATGTGCTATAGTAATAAACTTGCCTTGCCTTGTCTAAAATCTGCAGGACACCAGCTCTCCAGAAACGAGTTTGGGCACCCCTGGTATAGATAAAATCCATGCGTGTAAACTACATTGAAGTCAAAAATGACATCAAATTGTCATTGTCATTGTTTTTAATACATTTAACCTGTTTTTTCACACCAATGTTATGTAAATGTGATGTTTTAAAGTAGTTTACATGCATTGCAATAATTCAAAATGCAGTGTAAATATTTTGTTATTTTAACAAGTTTCTTGACGTGTTTTTAATGTCGTTTTCTGGTGGAATAACAGCTCGTTGTTTAAAATAGTCCATTTGCGTATTTCGGAAAAACTGGGTTGGTAGTTCTGCATACCTTACGTGATGTTGTTTAATTTTAGTTCAAAAGTATGCACATGATAATTATTTTAAGAAAATGGCCAATCATTTCACTATATAAGACTTGTATATCTTGTCTGGTATTGTGTTTCTGATGGTGTCCTGTTGTTATATCTGTTCCAGCAGGTGGACAGCACACCAGGCAAGACCCCCGTTGGCTACAAGTGTAACTTCTGCGTAGAGATCCATCCCAGCCTGAGGTCCATCTGCAACCACCTGAGGAAACACGTGCAGTACCGTGAGGCCAAGGACGCACATCTGAAGGTACAAACACCATCAAATCTACGTCATCCTTTACCACAGCGCTTCTCAATCCTCATCCTCTCAGCCCCTGCTATGCATATTTCATATGTTTGGCTCACCGCTCCAGAGGTTTGTTCTATTTGACTGTAAGGGCTAACTCACACTAGCCATGGTTGTGTTCAACTGAGCCAAACACGGTTGTCCTCCTCTCTTCCCTCAGCCTGCACTCACACTGTATTTGACATTCCGAGCCGGAGCACGCTTATGTCATTGATGATATGACTGTTTAGTTTAACAGGAAGAGAAGCACTCCGGCACAGTGGACATTGCTCTAGTTACAGGGCTCGAAATTAACCTTTTTTTTTTGGTAGCACCGGTGCTCCTAACTTCAAAATTGTAGGTGCACCAGACAAAATTTAGTCGCACCCACCAAAAACTATGAGCACCGTTACTACACGTTTTATATTAACAGACTATATTATATATTAACACTCTAATCACAACTAACGAATAAACAGAAATCTGCATGCGCTCACCGGCCCTGCACGCACTGCTTAACATGAATGAGATGAACTGAATTAACAATAATAACTGAGCTGTTCTCACCGCTGTCTGATATTGCAGATGATGTTGACATATAACTTATTATTTGCATACGTCATCTTAATAGCAGTAACGGCCTTTTCATGAGCTGCAATATTAGTTTCATCTCAGTGAATGCATGATCTTTAGCGATGGTGAACGCGGTGTCAGTCTGACAGCATCATGATGATTAAATGAAGGATTAAATAACGTTAGAACATCTCCTGCTTAATGTGTAGATTTAGTGGCAAACACTGTTACCTGAAAACTCGGTGAACGCTTTAGTCATTTTCATAGCGGACTTTAAACACTGGAGGTCTTTTCTGCACTCTTGGACGAGTGTAAATGCTGGATTCACATTCAGCACATGATCACTAATCAGATTATTTGTAACTTTAGGTGCTTTCTAAAACTAAATTTAGTTGGTGTTTGGTGTTTTCAGGTGCAAAGATGCTTAAGGAGTGAATGCCTCCTAAATCAGCGCATGTGGTGAACATTTTGCTGTGAAAACTGGTCGCACGACAACAATTTTATGCACTCGCACAAATGCTCCCAAATATATTTTGAGGTCACATAGATAAAATTTCGGGCACATATGCAACCAAAACGGTCACAATTTCGAGCCCTGAGTTATATTGTTATATTATTTTTATTTGTATAGGATGCAGTGACACAAAGTCAAATATTTTGCCGAACAGATCCACAATTTTTGATGCTCATAAATAGGGTCAGACAGAATCTGCCGACATTTTTTGGTATTTCTGTGGAGAATTTTGTAAAAAAAAATATGCAGATTCATAATTTTGGGAATTTCGTAATTAAAAACTTAATATGTGAAATAAAAAATAATATATTTTTAACTTTTATTTAATGTTTACAATGCTAATCCATAAAGATCCACTTATTTGGTAAACAAAACAAGTCTCTCATATAATAGACCTGCTAAAAAAACTAAGAATATGACTTTATAAACTGTAAAATAAATAAATCAAATGAACACTTGCATATTTAGTCAGTATTATTACTGAAATAAATTAAATACTGAATAAATTTACACACATTTACACAAGTAAATAAATAGTAAAATAATAAAATAAAATTAATTAAATAATAATGGGCTAAAAATGTCTGCCCTCACAGATTCCGTGTGGGCCTAGTCATCCTATGATCCCTCGCACTCCACTAGTGTCTAAAGGAAAAGGTGCGTTCACGTTTTACCGGATCTGGCAGTTCATATTTGGTATTGTTTCATGTCAGTCAACACAAACAGGAAAAAGATCCGGACGAACGATGAATCATTTAAACAACTCTGAGTCGAATATTTATTTAGCAAATCTATATGTTTAAACACGTTCACTCAGAGCTGTGTTACACACTGCATAGAAGATAATTTTCAAAAACCCATAATAGGGGCTCTTTACGTTAACTTGTTTGTTTTGACAAATTTAAGTGACCATAAAACAATTAAGATGTCCCTCCAAAATCGCAAGAATTGTTTTTGGCGTATTTTAAAACAGTTGTTTGAACAAAGAGCAAACGTTGTCTATTGAATGGACCCTTATGGTGTACTCACACTAGACATGGTTGTCTTGAACCATGCTCAAGCGTGATTGTGCCTTCTTCCCCTCAGCCTGCACTCACACTCTTATTTTACCTCCTGAGCCGGAGCACGCTTCCGTCATCGATGATGCGACTGTTCAGTTTAACAGAAGAGAAGCGCTCTCGCTCAGACCAGTGGACATTGCTTTAGTTCTGTTGTTTTGCATTATTTTTAGTGGTTTTGGCTGCAGTGACACACATTCAGATCTCCTGCTGAACAGATCCAGCACTGTTGACCCTCATAAAGTCCTGGTTCTGCAGGTATGAGGAGGTTTGCTGAAGGTGCAGTGAGGGGTTTGTGTCTTTAATAAACTATGACAGTTCATGTTCATTGAACAGTAAGAACGACTAATAAATCCAGATCACATCTCTTAAAGTGACGGGCGTCTTCAGTTTTGGGCTCAGGCACTGTTTGCACTCACTGGATCACCTCTTCCCACCGGGCCAGGGCCAGCCAACAGTGTTGCCACACTGCAAAAAATGCTTTTCTTAGTTGGATTTTTTCATTTTGTTTCTAGTCCAAATATCTAAAACTTATTCAATCAAGAAGCCTTTTCTAGACAAGCAAAACATGTCTAGGAAGAATATGCCAAAATGAAGTGAGTTTTTCCTTAAAACAAGCTAAATAATCTGCCAATGAGGAAAGCAAAATAATCTTATGTCAAAAGGTAAAACAAGATTATTTTGCTCACCCCATTGGCAGATTATTGTGCTTGTTTTAAGGGAAAACTCACTTCATTTTGACATATTATTTCTTAAATTAAGACAATATGTTTTACCTGTCTAGAAAATGCTTCTTGATTTAAGAAGTTTTAGATATTTGGACTAGAAACAAGAAAAAAAATCTAAGTAAGAACTGCGCCTGGGTGCGATTCAGAGCACTCACACTTATCAAACAAACCACACACATATTCTAAGAAAATGTTTTGAACATTTTCAGAAACTCAACAGTACACCCTGGGCAAATTGACCACACTTTCATTATGTTGGTGGCTGTTTTCCATTATTGACTTCCATTATAATCACATATATTGACTGTAAAGACTTGACAGCATATAATCCTGCTTTCTTGACTGCTGCTGGTTTTCCCTGTTGAGATGAGGCACAATTTGTCATTTTACTGTTGATCATCAGTTGCGGCACAAAAAAAGCTTAGTTTCTGGCTT
>CAIGQZ010032368.1:966801-992169 GCA_903798205.1 Danio tinwini
GTGTGTGTGTGTGTGTGTGTGTGTGTGTGTGTGTGTGTGTGTGTGTGATTAATGGAGTATGCTTCGTATATTCAGCATATATGATATGTAAGTGACTGAAAGTAATTGGCTGTAAAGTTGTTTGATAGTAATTGTCACATCGATTTCAGACAGTGGATGTGTTATCAGGAGAGTTTTAGTGTTTTATTTTAGATGGAAACTGTTCTTCATGCTCTCATTCAGCGCTTGGTCTCATAAAATATCATAAAAACATTGATGAAAGTTATATGTAGCTTCTCTGTAACCCAGTGACTCTCCTTTCACTGTTATAAACGGTGTTTGTCAGGTTTTCTCATTGATGTTATGTGGAATTTGCTCAGTGCTTTAGTTTCGTTTGTGTACAGAACAACGGTGTGGTGAATAAACAACAATGTTTCACACACAAACAGCAATATTATAAAGACACTCCTCATTTTATTCAGATGAGTGTGAGAGCGATTGAAGTAAAGTTGGTTTTATATTCGCACACTCATTCAGTGACAACTCATGATGACACTGTCCCTGCATTTATTACCATGGTACTTTGACTATTGGCTCTGAAATCACTTGTAAGCATGACTTCAAAACAACATTAGCACCATTAAATTGACTGTGAACAATGTTGTACTTTGATAGTCATTGGCTGCTGATGTGATTTATTTATTTTTTTGTAATTTGCAATTATTATCTTTGTAAAATTATATTAAGGAGAAAGTCTGAATTTACCTTAATGTGAGAGCGGTGTATTGCTGCTGTTGGTCAGTAGGTGGTGCTGTGTGTTGGTGCATAGAGATGCACGAATCAGCTGAAATGTCACCCGAATCCGCTCCTTCATTCTAATCATCCACCCGCCCGCACATATTATTTTATCTGATATATATATATCCGCACCCGATCAACACTTTAATAATTCTAATTCTTTGTTTTAAGCGAGATGATAGGTCACTGTAGATCGTTCATTAATAACAGCAGATTCAGCTTTTACATATACAGGAAAAAATTACACAAACGGTGTAGAAACAGCAGCTATGTTATGTTTACTTGGCCTTTTTGTTTGCACTGTGCAAAAACAGAACAGCATCTAGCCTACTGTGCCTGGATTGGGGCTGCACCAAATGAGAGTTTTCGCACCACTTGTTGCAGTAATGCACACGCTTCTCCTTGCAAGGCGCTGCAGTGGTGTAAATAAGTGATCTTGTTTCTCCCAGAACGACAGCAGATTTTCCTCTGATGACTCCTCTAACTGAAAGTTTACACAGTACTCTTGCACTTCATCCATTATTTTGGGCGTCTCTCTCATCTTCACATTCAGCAAAGTCCACTCTCTGCTTTTTTGCTGGTCAAATAATGTATTTTTTTATTACCCGACCCGCGGGTTATCCACAGCGCCTGCGGATATAACCGCCATCCGCGCATCACTATCGGTGCAGAAATTTACTCTGCTGCACTTGTTTACTTGTGTAGTTCAGCAATGTTGATGACTGTAGACTGATAGTGGTGAGTCTGTGAGGCTTCGTGAAACACTTAAAGCAAATGTGTCGAGGCTTCTCAAATAAATGTCCCAATTTCTGAGATTTTTGTACAAGCTGAGATACAAACTCGGGGTCTCCCGCAGCCCAGTTGCGCTATTTTTGGTGAATGGTGTATGTGCACAATTAATTTTCAGTCAGCCAGCCTCAGCGCTTCTGGTTAGAGCTGCACGATTCTGGTTAAAATGAAGATCACGATTTTTTAAACGATTTTGTAGATGTAAAATAAAGGTTAATATGAGTAGACTACTATTATTGTAATTTCTCAAACATATGGAAAACAACAACAATAATATTAGGCTTATGTGTCGCTCTGCTGTTGGTCAAAATGCTAAAGTTTGTATAGACTTGGAATGATAGATTTGAACACTTTAAATGTCATGTTTGTTAATTCCCAGTGAAGTGATGACATTAGATTATTCATACTTGTAAAGTTGAATTGTTTGAGACATGCTTATTATTTGTCATTGACGACAGTATTAGACCATTTTTTTCACTGGTAAAATTAACAGGGTTCTTACGGGTGCTGGAAATCCTGGAAAATGCTTGATTTTTAATATAGTGTTTTCAAGGTTAGAAAAGTGCTTGGATTTTAGACAAAGAGCTTAAATCTGCTTGAATTTGAAATTGCAGGGCTCGAAATTGCGACCGTTTTGGTTGCATATGCACCTGAAATTGTATCTATGTGAGCTCAATATATTTGGAAGCATTTGTGTGAATGTATAAATTGTTGCCCTGCGACCAGTTTTCATTGCAAAATGTTTACCGTATTTTATGGAGCTCATAATATGCCAAAACAATCTGAATTTGAATTGTGTTAATTTTAATTATTAACAGTTGTAGGTTATATAGAGTATTATGTCATTTAAAACCTGTTTTGTATTTGAATTTCATAACTTGATTATTGAACATCAAAAACTTTGAATTTTTTTTATGTCAGATTTTTTTAGACAATTTCAAACTTTAGATTTTATTGGTTCTGAATTCATAGATTTCAAATATTGGGTTTGTAAAAATACAGTTTTAAGTTTTCAACATGAAGAAATTCAGAACATCAAATTCAATATCCTAAAATTCAAAACCAGGAATTTAGATTATGAAAGTCAGAGCTTGCAGAAAGTAGGTCAGGGGTCATTAACAGGGCAGATTAGATGATCACCGAAAAGTCAAACTAAGCATTATGGTCAATCACAGAGCTGCGTGGGTTTGCTGGCATTTGTTTGGCTCAGGAGGAGACCATTCCTTTGCAATACATAATGTTTTGAGGGATAAAGAGCTGATTCTGACCTATACTGTAGTATACTTTGTTAAGAAATTCTAATAAAAAAAATTCAGTTTTTAAATGGCTTATAATAATCAATTTTATTAACTTACAATTGTCAATTATTCAAATTAACACAATTTAGATTGTTTTGGCTTATTTTAGCTCCATACGTATTTAGGAGACATTCACCCAGAATGCATCTTTGCACCGAAACAATGACCGTAAAAAATAGCAATGCACATGAAACATCATGAACGACTGGTTATGGATGTTTGGTACTACACCCAAACAATGACTGTAAGCTCATTTTTTTAGATTTCAACTTAAGGTAGAAAGAGACCAAACTTAAAAAGATTCTTCATCCAATAACTGAACCTTTTTTTTTATTATTTATTTATTTTTTACCATTTTTGGGTGAACTATCTCTAAATCTATGCTGATGTATTCAACAATGTAAGTTGAAATTTTTTACTGTGCTTTTTTAAACAGCACAGCATATATAAACATAATTTATTGTGGTTGTCAGGTGCTGGAAAAGCATAAAAATGCACCTTGAAAGTGCTGGGAAAGTGCTGGAATTTGAAGTTGGAAAAGGTGTAAGAACCCTGAATTAAACATCTGTCATTTTCAGATTCCCTATAGGCTAGAGTGTTTATACTAACACTGTTAAACATTTATTTTCATGCACAACACTTTAAAAAACATATCAAATGCTTGTCATGATCATAAATTTAAAATGCATTATGATCATTTAAATGATGCGCTCGCCAGTTTCACTTTCACTGCCGAGTGCGGCTCATGGAAGAAAAACATACATGTAAATCATACTTCCCGCGCGGCTCCCAACGATCACTCTGTGCAACAATCTGAACGTTATTTACAACTTTAATAGCTGTAATTCACAGCCTATGCAGGTTCTGTTTACTAAAGTAGACATCATTGGCGTGCATGCGCACGTCCCATTCGGTAGTAAACAAACAGTGTGTCAGCTCACATGCGACTACATCATTGCATGAAGACAGAAGTTAAATTTTTTGGGTGAAATACAGTATGTGACACTTTAAACACTATTTGGGAGGTCAATGTGGCTGTAAAGACTTGCTCATCTGCCTTTGTTTCTCTCCTGTCCTTAAAAATATAACTTGCTGAATCGTTGAAAAGCTGAATTAAGATCGAGTGTAGGGTCAATTCGAGATTGTGATCTTTTTTTCGATTAATCGTGCAGCCCTACATTCGGTGAACTGTCTTCCTGTTATAAAATTGACACGTTCAAGCTCTGATTCTTTAAAAATCAGGGGTCTTCACTGCCTGATGGACATACAATATGAAGTGGATCGCTGGAACAACTAAATGAATGCTTAAATCTACTGAACTGAATGTATTGTAATGACATTACAACATCAGTGCTGTAAAAGAAACCTTATGAAATTGAAAATAGTCACATTAAGCTTTCACCGGAGGTTTATCATTGGCTGAAAAACACTAGCTGTGCATATAGCCCATTTGGGTAATGTTGATTTTATATTTGCACATTTTGACCCTTTTTTTATAATATAATTTCACAAAGGTATTGTTTGCAAATTATCAATAGTGAAATCATATCAGCAGCCAAAGACTATCAAAGTACAACATTGTTTACGGTCAATTAAATAGTGCTGATGTTGTTTTAAAGTCATACTCGCATGCTAATTCTGACCCAATATTCAAGGTAGCGGTAAACAATATCGGGATTGTGCCACTATTCAAAAATGAATGAATGTGTGAATATAAAACCAACTTTACCTTAATAGTCAGTGACCTGTCTACTAGGCTATGAGTATTTGCTTGTTTTGTTTTAAACCCTGTCAATCAAACTCCGATATTACGTCTCAAAACACAGATGAAATGCCCCGATCCTTTGAGATCCTGCGTCAGTTTTGCGTCAGCCATCTCTATAGACTGAACTCACATCAACACACATGCACTGAATCACACTTCTGGAGTTTACACCGAGAACACAACATTGTCGCTTTCAGAAACTGCTGCTTTCAAATTATCAAAACTTTGCATTTCAAGCCTCCAAAATTGTGTAGTCCCACAAAATAAACACCTCGTCCCACTGCTTGTTCTTCAGGTTGATCTGCAAACTGCTGATTCTTATGCTAGTGTTTTGGCTGTTTTCTAAACTGACAGATTGAGTTTTATTTTTGTTCGCCTGTCACTTTAAAAGCCTTATTTTATCCATTTATTTTGTTAAAGGCACGGTTTACCTAAATATGTACATTCTGCCATTGTTCCTAACCTGTTTGAGTTTCTTTCTCCTGTTCAACACAAATGAAGATATTCTGGTTAATGCTGGAAAAAATAAAACAAAGCCACTGACTTCAATTGTATTTTTTTATTGTAACTTTGGATGCCGATGGCTGCTTTTTTCCAGCATTCTTCAGTCAATCTTCCTTTGTGTTCAGCAGAAGAAAAAAATTCCTATGTTGTGAACCGCTCCAGTGTGAGTAAATGGAGGATGTTTTTCTTTTTCGTGTGAACTGTCTCTTTATTGGCACATTTGTCAGTTTAATCATCAAACATGCGCAGCTCCAGTGGAGGTAAACCTGCTGGAGCTTCAGGAAGGAAGACACTCGGTCAGTTTTAGTCCACACTTCCTGTTTATGAGACCTGCTGTCATTCAAGAGCAGCTTATTCTTAGACGTTTTAGGACCTAAAACTGACAGCATGTTAGTTAGGGCTGCATAGTATAAACTTAATGTTTATTGGATGGTTTACTCTGGAATATTCTCAAGCAGTGGACTTCTACATTCTGAACGGCATCATAACTCATCACCATAAAGTTGACCTTATTATTTCCCAGCATTGGTGTTTATTTCAGCTAACAGCACTTATACATTCCTCAAACCAGATAGTTTGCAGTAGAATCAGTCACTCCAGGACGACACACATTTTTAGTACTTGGAGAAGATCCTCGTGTGATATTAGTAGAAGCATTTGAATTTTCAAGCATGTATTTTTTTAGATTGTGCTTGGCTTTAATTCTGTGAGAGAATAGTTTTATTTGGTTTGTTTTTGAAGCAATTTTTATTTTAATTCTTATTTTTTATTTCTTTTTTTTAACACTTAATTCAAATACAGTTTTTAAAGCTTAATATAATTTATATCTGTATTATAATTTTCCAGCCATTAAAATAGGCATAGAAGAAAAACAAACAAACATTCTCAGAAATGTGTGTTTCTTTAAATCTGGCTTGTAGTGCAAACATGCTTCAGATCCGGTTCATTATAAAGCATTTCCATTTACTGTGATGTGAGACTGAATTTATTCTTTGTTTGTCGAGTCTTAGCTTTTTAGTTATTACAGATAGATAACACATTCTAAGTAAACAGTATTGTCATTATTCAGATCAAGTGTTGATTCAGTGCAGATCAATAAATGTTTAAAGTTCATCAGTTTTCCAACAAGTGCTGTTTCAGCTCTTTATCAGTTCTCCAGAAGACAATCGTCTCATTGTTCAGTGGAGTATTGATTTATTTCAGTTCAATAACAGGGTTAATCTAGCAAAAATCTGCCGTTTCATAAGTTTATTCTAATGGGAGTATTTAGGGCTGCATTATATATATATATATATATATATATACACACACACACACACACACACACATACATATACATACATACATATACATACATACATGCATACATACATACATACACACATGCATACACACACACACACACATAATTTAACAAGATGACTTGAAAATGGCTATTTAGAAAGTATTTATGTATTTATTCATTTAGAAAAGTTGGGATGACTTTGTTGTAAGTGAATCATGTATAAAATGTAAAAAAAGAAGAAAGCAAAGATAAAAGTGAAATAAGCTGTGTTTTATGGTTTTCATGGCAATTAAATAGTATACAGGTACGGGATTTAAATAATCAAATGTAAAATAAAACTGTAAAATCCTTTTCTGTATAAATCAATAAAATTATTCTTTATTATAATTACAAATGGTAAAATGTCTTGTGGCTCAGTACTTTGGAATCTGGCAGGCCTTAAAAACAACATCCTTTTATTTGCTTTATTGGATGACTTTAGTTTATCCTAGAAATGTTGTATGGTTAGGGTAAGCATTTGTTTTCATAATTTCTGAAGGCACTCAGAAAACAAATTATTCTTAACTTTATTTCCTAAAACAAGAAGAAATTTCTTAAGGATGTTTGGTGAATCTGGCTCCAGGTGTTGGATTATCTGTGAGTCTGATGATGTGTGTGTAAATTGTGTTTGTTTGCGTTTGCTCTCTCCTGATCAAACTTTGATTTGTGTTTGTGTCATTCACAGGTAAAAGCCTTAAAGGAAAAAATTGAGAATGAAAAGGGAAAAGACGGGTTTCCAGTGGCGGGACAGAAGTTGATATACGCAGGTGAGTCCTCTTGACCTGTTTCCACTGAGTGGTACAGTACGGTATGGGTCATCTTTATCAGGCTTGCGTTTCCACTGCCAAATGGTACTCTTTTGGTGGGCATGGTGTAGGACAGAAAATTTCAGTCAACGTCATTCTCGCTGGAGGAATTGTCAAAGTAAAGCTGTACGGGTCATTCACATCATATGAGCAGCACTTCTCACAAAACAGATGCTTTACACACACAAATACTGCTGTATTAATGTTTATTACTAACTTTACTATGAACATGAGTTGATTATAACTGCAGATCAATGACAGTGTGAAATAGCCTACTGTAACGTCTGCAATTATATGAAATAAGTAAATAAATTAACATATATGAACACATACAGACTCTTACAGTCTCCGATATGTTACCACTTACAGAAAAACACAGCATACATTTAGTCCTTATTTGGGTTCAAAAACAACACGCAACATATAGTCCACAGTTAGAGCAAACCTCTTATCTTTGTCTGTAATCCTCATCAGCACATGTAACCTCTGTTAGAGTAATTCAGTCATTCACGGTTCATAATAGGCTTTTACTTTGTTTTTTCGTGCTTCACTCTTGCGTTTGTTTATGACAGGATCGGATGTTAGAAGCACTTCAATAATCATGCGCATGTTATTATCATCAGCTCAAGAAGTTCATTATTTTAAATATAGAGTCGCGGCGAGCACAAGCGAGAAAACAAAAAAGCTTGCGCTTTAGACAGCCTTGTAAACAACTATGGGGCACAGGGTAGTTCTGCTCTTCTCTGCTTTGTGGCTGTTTATCAAGATGATGACAAGGTTGGTTTGAGCTTGGGTCAACCATGGCTTGTTATTATATGTGAATATTATTACGGTGTAATGTCTCAGCTGTGTGTTTAAAAATGGCGCTTTTTTTATTTTCATTTTCCTGACTTGTTGCATGAGTGAATGACGTATCTCTAAACCATCCGAAAGGGTACCCAAAAAGTGGTATGGCACGGTTCACTTTTAGGTACTTTATGACTGTGGAAACGGCCATAAAAGCGTACCGTACCATACCACTCAGTGGAAATGGGCCATTTCTTTCAGTGTTAGACATTGTGATATTTTGGTCTTTATTATAATATTATAGGTGTGTAAATATAATAATGATATAACTATAATATTTCACCTGATATCTCTATTTGGAAAGAATTCATTAATATAGATTGATTGGGATGATTTTGCATGTGTGTGCATCTGTGTAAAATATAATAATGACATTAAAAGCATATATAAATACAATATAGCACAGATAAAATGAAATAATGCTTTATGGATTTAAGTCTAACAGTACAGTAATTCAATAGTTCAATCCAAAATAACACTGTATAGTCTTTATTGTGTGTATGATTAAATCATCGTTACAGATACAAATGTTATCATTTATTGTGCCTAAATGGTTTTGATTAGCTTAAAGTCTTAACACTGGTCTTGAAAAAACTTTTGAAATGAACAACTTTCATTCTGTTGGGGTTAAAGATTGCAGTGAACTGTGTCAAAGTCCCTTTAAGGAAAGTAATTTCACTCGGCGGCCATCTCGGGCAGTATGCTCGGGCATTCTGTTAGAATTGGGAAAATTCTCTATAACCACTTGCCAAGATTATGATGACATTTTTTATTATGAATAGCCAATAAAATTAAACAACAACTGTCTATTTAGTTTCTTTTCTAAATGTTCGTATCACACAAAATCTGCAGAAACTTTTGTCTAGTCCAAGCCCCTCCCCCAGAGAATTGTCATTCTATAGCGATCGCTGATTGGCTTCTGTACTAGAAGGCGGGGCTTCATTCACCATATTGACTGTTCCCCATTCAAAAGAATACCAGTGACATGTCTTGTGTATTCTATAGTCTTTGACTGTGCTGCTGGTTATTATAATCCCAATTTAACATTGCAGATCCTGTGATGTGATTCTTGCAGATTCACACAATGCCATATCGATGCTGAAGCGATATATTTTTTAGCCCTACTATTGTATCTTATGATTCCTTTAATAAAATGTGCTATATAAATAAACTTACCTTGCCTATAATCCAGTGAAATGCAGTGATGTAGAATGTGTTTACGCAGTGGTGGAGTTTAACAGATGATTGACAGTTGATGAGTCATGTGGTGTTTACTTGAATTATTCCTGCAGGCAAAATCCTGAGCGATGACACGGCGCTCAAGGAGTACAAGATAGACGAGAAGAACTTTGTGGTGGTTATGGTCACAAAGGTGAGGCTTTATCAGTGTGTGATTGTGCAGAGGTGTTTATGATGCATTTGGGTGGTGACCTTTCAAATATTAAAGAGGAATTTATAAAACATACGCAAGTATAATTTAATAGAGTAATACATTTTGTTGTTAAGAGTTTGAAGCTGTATTTAAAGGGAAACTCTTGTGCACACATGACTTTTATGAGGAGTTTAAACAGTTGTGTATTTATATTTATTATGCATATGAGATACACATACATAGAAACAAAACCACCCAGCCCTAGTTGGTAATGTTGAGTGAACACTAAGTAGATGTTATGTATGTGTAAAAGGTGATGTTAACGTGTGTGTGTGTGTGTGTGTGTGTGTGTGCGCAGCCTAAATCAGCATCTGCGCCGGCTCCTCTTTCCTCCTCCTCTTCCTCCTCCAGCACTACAGCATCAGCGTCTGCGGCTCCGTCTGCAGCTCCAGCATCTGAGAGTCCGTCTGAAGAAGAGAAGAAACCTACTGAGGAGAAACCCAGCAGTGACCCAGCACCTGCCACGACACCTGTCAGGTACACACACACTCATTTAAACTTGCACACACACTCAAGGCTGGTTTATCCTTATGCGTTGAGTGCACATGTATGGTTCGGCGCAGCCTTCATGTAGATGCATACTCCTCGATGTGACTGACACGCACCTCTCAAAAAATGTAACTACACGTGTAATGCAAGCACAGTGATTGGTCGGCTTGGTAGTGGTGATGAGTGTGGGTGGTGCTGAGAGCTGCGAGCCCGATGGAGTGAGTGTGGAGGCCCACTGAAGAGCTCCAGATGGAAACTATTGTTTTGTGTTTACCTTATGATTAAAGTTGTTGCTGGTTCCCGCCTTTGAATGAGCGAGTTTGAGCCACTTGTACACAACACACAAGAAAAAACAACACACCTGCGAAGAAACTCGATACAGAGGAACATAAACACCTACTGCCAGCTAGTGTTTCAAAGTGTTATTGCAGAGCAACAGAAACAGCACACAGTATTAAGTATAAATGCATGACTATGCACAAGGCAGTACAAAGAAGTATAAATCCGCCTTCACTCAAACACACACACACAACTCACTTACTGACTCCCTCAAATACGCACACACACACATATGCAAACTCTTGCGCACACACATACTCTTACTCTTGCTCACGCATGTGCACAAGCACATTAGGGCCCAGTTTACACTAATATGTTTTAGTTTTAAAACGCATAAGTTTTGCCATGGTTACACCATCCACCCTACGCTGAAGAGGCTGTTTTCATTTTAAAACGCTGCTGCTCCGTGTCAGTGTGAGTGGCTGGAAAACGGAGACATCTGATAACGGAGGCATAGCTGCAGACATTCGCCTCTCTGATTGGGGCTTTTCCTCAATATTAGGCAGCCTACACACAGTTCAGTCCTGCATCATCTCCTTGTAAGTTCAGACTTCGCAAGTTTGATATGGAAAACAAACTCCCGAGGACACATCGGGTAAATCTGCAAAGGGAACAGTGTGCTTTATAACCTCATTCACATCACCCTGCAGGCTACGCTGTTTCACTTTTTTAACAATGAAATGAAAACATGATATGAGGAACTGCTTATTTTCATTTTGATATTAGCAACTTAACAGACACTAAAAATGTTGAGGCGTTGTGTAGCTACATATTTATATGATCATCATCTTCACTGTATGTGTATTTATAACAAAACACAGCCTATAACATCACTGCCTCCTTTCAGTGAAAATACAAAACACACCCTCTCTTTTGCTGAATATCATTTTATTAATCAATAATAGCCATTATAAAAGTATAACGTACAATAAGTTTATACATTATAGGAAATAAAGGCAAGTGATCAGTCAAATGTGCAGAATCAGTTACATTAATTATTATATTAACTTATGTCTGCGCTCAGCCAAAACACGTTACCTGAGAACAAGTAATAGATTCAGAAGACCAAAGTCTGAGAATATGTTGTTAGATAAAGACAACAAGATGAATTGTATATCACGTTTAACAAATATAGTGAGATTAGATCCAGCGGGAGATCCGTGATGAGCAGTCTGACTGTGCACAGTTCTCATCGCTGCAGTGCGTGTCAGAGTGTGTGTGCTAACGTGATGTGTTTACAGCGGTGTAGTGTGGACGGAGAGTTGTTCAGAAACACTGGGTGAAACGCCAGTGTGGACGCGGATCGCTTTCATAACTAAAACACCCTTTTAAAACTAAAACGCATTACTGTAAATGTGGCCTAAAACTCTCTCTCTGTCACACACACACTCACTCACTCTATAGCTATGTTTCCATCCAAAAATGTGAATTAACTTTATGCACAAAACTTTAATATCACATAAAAGATGTGCGAATAAAGCAGCAGTTCCATCCAAAGAGTCAAAGACTTAACTGGCTCCAAATATCAACAGTAAAAACAGAATTCACTGCAGTAGGAGAAGCTGCGTGAGTTTTTTTATTTTGTTAATAAATGACTTGCGTCTTAGAATGCAATCCTGACACGCAGTGAACACGCGGTGGTGTTTGAAGGCATGAGACGTGGAGCACAGACACGCTTGATTCTGGAGGTCCTTAATAATATAATAACACTAATACTGAAATGGTAAAGGTGTTTTAGAATAACCAAAAAAACATGTCAGATGTTTTACAGTGTGCTCAGCCTGCTGCTTTATCCATTCACACACATTTTCATCATCACATGATCTCGTATAACTAAATCACATGACCTTTTTTAATGCACTTACTGGAATTTGTTCAGTAAAAGTGTTTCCATCGCAGTTTATGCACCTCTTTTTTTATCAAATAAAAAGTGTATGCTACTCAGTTATGCAAATATTTTTTATTTTATGCGCATCTTGGCGTTTCCATGAACCGTTTTTTATGAGCATATACAAAATGAACATAAAAATAAATGGATGTAAACGTAGCTAATGACTCCCTCAAACGCACACAAAAACACACATTGATGACTTTAGATGTCTGAGCGTTTTGAATATTGAGTTTTTACATGTTCCTTTTCTTTCTTTTCTTGCAGTTCTGGTTCTTTACCCAATGCAAACATATTTGAAGAGGCGACGTCTGCGCTGGGTAAATACACACACATTTACAGCTCCAACACTGTTTATTAAAGCAATAACAGTGATTGAGGATGATATTAATGAATTACCCTGTAGTTGTCATGAGATCGTGCTTGTGATTGGGTCATTTCTGTAATGATGGAACACATCTCAGCAGCTGTGTTTCCATCCAAATATGCAAATTTAACTTATGCACAAACTGTAATATTGCGTAAAACATCAGTGAATAAAGCAGTGTTTCCATCCAGTGCTGCACAGCAGAGCATAACCTCCTCAGCCCCTGCTGCCCCTGCACAGATATCACTGAGAGAAGTGGAGTTTGCTGCACTGTTGGGATTCTCCACTATGGTGTTTGTTCTCCTCTAATAATTGAGTTGCGCCTCAGAAGACCAAAACCAAACGCAATGAACCCTGTGAATCCTTAACCCTTCTGTTGACTCATGGTTCAAAAATAACCCGGGCGCCATTTTAACAGCAGAAAAAACCCTAAACGATGTTTATTTCTCATGCTGGACTTCATCAGTAAATGTGTTTACAGCTGAGGTTATGTGGATTTGTTCTTATCAGATAAAAAGTTTATCCTACTCAGTTGTGTGCACGTTTTTATATGCATGTTAGAAATTTATGGCATTTCCATCAAGCACTTTTTTGTGCAGTTTATTCTAAAATCAGGGTTCCCACTAGGGCATTGCAGTTTGGGGAAAAATTTCGATTTCATTTGCTTATTTTTTGACAAAAATTGCGATTTGGAATTTTTTTATTTTTTTATTTATTTTGTAGTCAATCTTCAGCTCTATAATCTGTAAGCCGTGGCAACAATTCTGCGACAGTTCTCTTAAAAATAACCTGTTTTTGTTCGGTGTCTGACTTTGAAACAAAATATTCCCATATTACAAATGCTGTTTTTCTTTGATATTAATTTGTCTGTTAATGCTTCTGAAGCAGCAGACGCCATAATCCCACTTGTCAGTGCTTTCCCTGTTTGTTTTCTTTTTTTGTTGTGGGCATACTTTGGTTGCGCAATTCTGATTGGGCAGAATGAAAGTGTACTCACTCAATTGGCTAATAAGGCTCTCACACAGCCAGCAGTCACATTTGCTCTGAGCGGGGAAATTAAATTTTATAAATGCAGTTGAAGTCAGAATTATTCGCCCCCTTTGAATTTTTTATTTTTTAATATTTCCCAAATGATGTTTAACAGAGCAAGGAAATGGATGATGATTATGTCTTGTGTTGTGTTTGCAGTGACGGGTCAATCCTATGAGAACATGGTGACGGAGATCATGTTGATGGGATACGAGCGAGACCGCGTGGTGGCAGCACTGAGGGCCAGTTTCAACAATCCTGACCGAGCGGTGGAGTATCTGCTCACGGTGAGACTGTTCATATATGCAGACACACTAAACCGCAGAGAATATAGGTGCAATTCCATGCAAATGTCAACCTTGCCATGAACAAAATTAATAGAGGTGTGAATTTACACTGGTCTCACGGTTCAGTTATGATTATCATGTCACTGATTTGATTAAGTTCGATATCTTGGTGCATTGACGATGCTTTCCATACACAATTTTATATTTTACTTCACAGCACAATTCTTATTTAAAAATTAGTTTAATTCTGATTAATACAAGCAGTCAGATATATGAACTGTACCTTTAATACTCCAAGTACATGCACAGAACAACATGAGCATTTATAGCAAATAAACAAATATCCCGCTCGCTTTCTGAGCCCTGTTAAGAGTTCTTTTTTACACCTCTCTGATTGGTCACGTGCTCAACAGAAAGGGCTGCGATTGGCTCTAACACTTTGGCACTGTTCACTGATGAGTGACACTGATGAGTGGCAGCGGTGATCACAGATGATCTATTGCTAAATTGATAAGGAATTGTTTGCGTTTGCATCGCGTTGCACCGAAAAAAAACAATTCATTTTGACACCCCTAAAAATTAAGTTTCCACCAAAATAACGAAACCCTTTCTAGGATGTTTGAGTAGACAAAAATACAAAAAAGTTTTCAAACTGTTATATTTGATTTACCAAAGGCGCACAAGAGCCAATTTCACATCTGTCACATCTATAATGAAGCTTTTCCCTCATAAATGCAAAAATATAAAGTAAAATCAAATCAATCATGTTTGTTCTGTAGCGAGGCAACTCTTCTCCTTTAGATTAGCATTATTTCTTTTGATTTGTGCAGTTTAATAAAGTCTGTTATATACTGTAAACTCACAGACTTTTTTGGTCACACCCATAACACATGTTTTATATTTTAAAGCAGGAAAATAAACATTACAGACGGATGTATTTCTGATCCCGTAACTCTGTGGTTAGTAGTTTTGGAAAATATAAACAGATTCTTGAATATAATGTTTACTCATACTTTCTCTGTGAATTTATGTTGCGAATTTTTACAGCAAGTGTCACATCTATACAGCTGGAATTGCCCATAGGAGGAGTGTTTGGTGTGTGTGATCAGAATATAGATGCAAATAACTGGGGATACAGTGAAATAAGTTATCGGCCTAAACTAACCTTTCTGGATTCGCTTGACTGGAAACTTAATAATGATAGTAATAATTCTTTTATATATATATATATATTATTGTTATTTTTTTTTAATATATATAATTATATATATAATTTATTTATTTATTTTTACAATATTTGTGAAACCTTTTAAATTTAACTCAATCATTTTTATTCTTGACTTTAAATAACACAAGTCAATAAAATAACCACATAATATGGACAGTGATGTTGAGAGGCATTGCCATGACCACAAAGTTCACAGTATTCATTGGTTCTATTTAGCAGTTCATGCCTACATGAGTGTGGGTTCATGAACAGAATAACTTCAGAGCGTAATATTGAGCTGTTTATAACTTTGATTAAACATTCTGTGTCTGTGTGTGCGCGCAGGGTATCCCAGCGGAAGGCGAGGGCAGTGTTGTAGGGGCAGTGGATGCAGTGTCTCCTTCAGGGGGCACTCCAGCTTCAGCTCCAGCTCCTGCTGTATCTACAGGTCTCTCCTCTCCGTCCAGCACAGCTCCAGCACAGCCCAGCTCAGCATCTGGAGGTCTGACACTTGCACACAGACCCCATAATACCTGCTCTCTGTCAGGGCTTACACCGTAGCCACTCACTGTAATTACATTACTGTTTGTGTGCCTGCATGTCTATCCATGTGTGTGCGCAGCGAATCCTCTGGAGTTCCTGAGGAACCAGCCGCAGTTCCTGCAGATGAGGCAGATCATCCAGCAGAACCCGTCGCTGCTCCCGGCTCTACTGCAGCAGATCGGCAGAGAAAACCCACAGCTCCTGCAGGTGCTCAACACACACGTACACACACTTGCACACACATACTTCCACAGGCACACACACTCTCACTCATGCATGCTTGCATATATGTATATATATTTTTTTATTCCAGCAGTGTGTGTGTGTGTGTGTGTGTGTGTGTATACTCACTAGATCGTGAGGTCAGATTCTTATGAATGTGAAATGCGTGTAATAAAGGTTTTTAATATGCGAGGTGTGCGATTTGTCCTCAGAAATCTGTTTCCTGTTTAACAGCAAATCAGCAGCCACCAGGAGCAGTTCATCCAGATGCTGAATGAGCCGGTGCAGGAGGCGGGACAAGGGGGCGGGGCAGGGGGTGTGGCTGAGGCTGGGGGCGGGCACATGAACTACATCCAAGTCACACCCCAGGAGAAAGAAGCTATTGAGCGGGTAAAACGACATTGACAGTGGAATATTTAATCTTTATTATTCACCCTCATTTTATTTGAAAAACTATTTTTATTTTCATCTGTATTAAATTTTTGTTATTTATACAACACAAAGCAGCAAATTTAAAAAACGTGAGAAGTTACTTATTAGAAGTTAATTATTAAAAGCAGGGTTCACATGGTGAAAAACCTGGAAAAGTCATGGAATTTTAACATGGCATTTTCCATTCCTTAAACTTTTGGAAAAACAGAAAAACCCACAAAGTTTTGGAAAAGTCATAGAAAAAATATCTGTATTCTTGAATATAGGTTGCAGTGTTTCCTTTTTCCAGCTGTGGCGACAGGCCTTTTGCACAGATCTACCAACTACCTACGGTGTTATTTCAATGACAAATGTCGAGAGCGCAGTATTACAAGTCAAGATCGCATTCATGTAATACGAGCATGCAAATCTCTCTACTTGCACGCCGATTTCCTCTGTTCATGCACAAAACTACTTGCACACCCTCAGATATACGCTGCTCAAATACAGATTTTTTTGTGCACGCTCAAATAAATGCTGCTGGAGTGCGATTTAGTACGTTTATATAACAAGTCTCCAACATTTATTAGATTTGCTAGGAATATTTATGAATGTCTCTGATAAACCTACGGAATGGCATTAATGCGTCCTATAGTAAAGTGAAACGGTTATAAACTCCAGCAAGATTAGGTCATTGTATGCAGAGCCATTGACCGTTATCTATAATGTATAATTATGGCCAATCACATACTCTCACATTATTAGTGTGGTGTAAGCATTATCTAAATCAATTTGTCATGGATAGAACTATAAATTGAAACTAAATAAATTTCTGCGTGTTTTACGATATCCTGTAATAAATGTGAACATGCGTTGTTTTTGTATTATCACACCTATGTAGACATTGCATGAAACATTAGGTCATGAACATTTACTTGAAAGTCTGGGAAAAATCATGGAAAATTTATAGAAGTTTAGTAGTAAAAATGTGTATGAACCCTGTAAAAAAAATCACTTCTTTTAAATATTAAAACTTACATTTGCTCTTGACAAAACTGCAAAGTTAAAACCATTTAAAAAATACAAAAGTTAGATATTAGAAATGAGTTTTGTTTTTTAAATATGTAGAACAAAATCTCTTTATAATAGTTTTAAAGTATTAAAATAATACATTTTTGCCCACGACTGTATTTAATCATTTAATTCTACAGCAAACTAAAAGATTTTCAAAATATAAAATTGGATATTGTTTACAAATGTTGAAATCTAAATTAAAAGTTTGCCTTCGACTTTATTTAATATTTTTATTTAATATATTTTACAACAAGAAACAACAAACTAAAATACCCTCAAAATACGAAAGTTAGTCATTAAATTAGAGACTGAAAAAATGCCAAAGTTATTGCTTAATGTTGAAAAAATCTCTTTTAAATATATTGATTAATTAAAATTTTACCTTCGACTGTATTTAATATATTTTACAATAAGAAGCAGCAAACTAAAATACCCTCAAAAAAAGAAAAGTCAGTCATTAAAAACATTATTCTTTTCTTCAGCACTTTTAAACATCAACTCATTTCTAAAGTATTAAAATAATTTAATTTAGCCTTCAGGAATATTGAATTAATTTAATTGTATTCATTTTTAAAACAAGACCAAAAGAAACCAAAACAAACTCAAAATACAGTTTAATATTTACTCAAGACCTTGTTTTCATTTTCTGCCATCTATTATTATTTAAGAAATTCTGGACTTAAACTAAAATAAGGGAATTAAACATACTCAAATAATACAGTTTTTAACAAAGTTAGTCTTTAACAGAAATTAGTTAATAGTTTTTTTTTATCTATATTTTTGAAGTATTAAAATAACATTTTGCCTTCAACTGTTATTAATTTAATTCATTTTTACTACAAGAAACAGTAAAAAGATGCTCAAAATACAAAAGTTGTTATTTAAATGTTGACAAATCTCTCTTAAACAGCACTTTAAAAATATTAAATAAATTAAATAACTTCAATTTAGCCTTTGTAATTATTTTTATTTTTATTTTTTTACAAGAAACAACAAACTCAAACACTCAAAAAATAGTTTTACATTCCCTGGAGATCTTGTTTACACTTTCTGCTTTCTATAATTATTAAATAAATTCTGGACTAAAATACTCAAAATACAAAAGTTGTTCTTTAATGTTGACAAATCTCGCTTAAACACCACTGAAATAAATAAAGGATTAAAATAACTTAAATTTAGCCTTGGACTGTATTTAATTAATTATTTTTACAAGAAGCAATAAACTCAAACACTCAAAATAAATAGTTTAATATTTACTCGAGACCTTATTGACATTTTCTGCTTTCTGTAATGATTTAATAAATTCTGGATCTAAAAAACTTAAATACGGGGAAACTTAAAATACTCAAATAATATATAAGAAGTTAGTCTTTAACATAAATTAGTTATAAAATTATAGTTTAATTTTAAAAGATCTATATTTTGAAAGTATTAAAGTAATTTACATTCTGCCTTCAACTGTTTAATTAATTTTTACTACACGAAACAGCAAAAAGATGCTAAAAATACAAAGTTATTGTTTAATGTTGACATCTCTCTTAAACAGCACTTATAAAATATTAAATAATTTAAAATAACTTAATTTAAAAAAATGTTTACAAGAAACAAACTCAAACACTCAAATTGTTTTATATTCACTCAAGACATTGTTTGCATTTTCTGCTTATATAATTATTGAATAAATTCTGCACTAAAATACTCAAAACACAAAAGTTATTGTTTAATGTTGACACCATTTTAATTCTTTAATATTTTCAGTGTTGTTAAAAAGACTTAAATTTAGCCTTGGAATGGTTTTAAATTAATAATTTTCATTTTACAAGAAGCAACAAACTCAAACACTCAAAATAAATAGTTTAATATTTCCTTGTTGACATTTTCTGCTTTCTGTATTTTAATAAATTTTGGATCTAAAAAACAATCAAAATAATCTAAAATAATTAAACAATACAAAAGAAGGTAGTCTTATTCAAATTATAGTTTAAATTAATCTATAATATTTTTAAAGTATTAAAATAATTTACATTGTGCCTTAAACTGCGTTTAATTGTATTAATTTTTACTACAAGAAACCGCAAAAAGTTTATTGTACAAAAGTTATTCTTTGTTGACAAATCTTCAATTTAGCCTTCGACTGTAATTAATTATTATTATGTTTTTAAACAAGAAACAACAAACTCAAACTCTCAAATAAATAGTTTAGACCTTATTGACATTTCCTGCTTTCTATAGTTTATTTAATAAAAGCTGGACTAAAAACAACTAAAATACAAAAGAAGTCAGTCATTACATAATATATTTAAGTATTAAAATAATTAACATTTTGCCTTCAACTGTAATTTATTTATTTACTACAAGAAACTGCAAAAAGATGATCAAATTACAAAAGTTAATGTTTACTGTTGACAAATCTCTCTTAAAAGGCACTGGAAAAATATTAAAGAATTAAAATAACTTGAGTTTAGCCTTGGACTGTATTTAATTAATCAAATATTTGTTTACATGAAACACCAAACTCAAAAATAAATAGTTTTACATTTGCTCAAGGCCTTATTGACATTTTCTGCTTCCCATAGCGAATTAATCATTTCTAAAATAAAACACTGAATAAAAGTCCTCTATTTCCAATGATTAACCTCTGCAAGATGTTATTATCTTCATCTTTAATGACACTTTTCTCACTTAACTCTCTGCAAGAGTGAAACTTCTCCTACTTTAAAAGTCAGAATTAAAGTTTAACTAATTAGACTTTAATTAAAGCGATATACAGATGGAGCATCAGTGCTGGCAGACGATCAAAGGTGTTGAATCTGCTCCCCAAACGGACACCAGGAGATTTTGCTTTTATATTTCTAACCTCTCCGTGTGTTTCCTCTGTGTTTCCTCCAGCTAAAAGCCCTCGGATTCCCTGAAGGACTCGTTATACAGGCCTATTTCGCTTGTGAGAAGAATGAAAATTTGGCCGCAAACTTCCTTTTACAACAGAACTTTGACGATGATTAGAGGAGTGGCGGCTTTTCATCATTTCCCACCCTCTTATGTTATTTTTTTCCTTTTGAATGATCATTTTGGAGAAGAAAATCTATACAAATACACACTTTTCTCTCACACACGCACGCACGCACGCACACACAGGTTGTCATGTTCTGTCTAGATATTTTACACACTGGATAACATGAAAACGTGCGTCTGGAGGTGGGAATTAATCAGTAAAAGCCTCCTTTCTTCATTAACACTTGCCTGTGTGCGTGTGTGAAACCTGTTTGTTTTCATCTGTTCTTTTTTATGACCAATAAAGAGCATTGTTTTCTCCATTGTTAGCGGGTTTTGAGGGGGTTGTGGAGTTTTTGTTCATCAATATGCATTTATTTGGGGACGTTTGGTTTAATTACATGTTCAGGTGTATTTTGACCAATATAAAGATTCCAAATACTAGCTTTAAACGATAGTCAAGATTTTAAATAAGCAAAATAAGTTTGATTTCTCTTCAAAAGTGAATGGGAGTTCTTTTGGGGTGGTCATAACACATATGGACCTCTGATATACTTTAAGATCCATTAAAGCATGTATAGGACTTGACTTTAGGATCACTATACTGTCGTTTTTACAGGGAAATAAATGCTTTCGGTGTAAAATGCGGATTATTTGTTATTTTATGTTGCTGTGAGGAGGTCGTGGTGTTTGGCTGTATACACAAAAAAATTATATACTTTAGATTCATGAGTGTGTTTTAAACAAAAATTGGGTCGAGTTAAACATAAGGTGGGTCAATTGAGAATTAAAATATGCAAGGTATATAAGAAATAGTTAATTAGAAGGATCTTGCGCAAACCTGCGGCTATGACGAACTGCGCATGAGCAGAAAGAACGCGCGCGGGTCTCTGACGGGAATGGCGCGAAATTGGGATTCTTCATAACATGTTTACATAAATATCTCAAGTTTGTTTTTTTGTTAAGGTAAAATAAATATTCAGATTGATGGCAGCGATGCGGGGGTTGTACATGAAGGTAAGACAAGAAAAAGATTATGCAATACAAAATCAAAATGCATGTCAGTTAGCTGCTGATTAGCTCGTAGGTCTTGTTAGAGAGCTAGTCGTTTCAGAATTATTTTTGTTTAGAGATCTTCAGTATATTGATGTCCCGAAGTAAGTTTTACCTTAATGAGAAACACTTGAAAATCATACTATTTTGACTTTAACGCTTTTTTGGGGTAGCTATGTGGTGATAAGATTGTCTAAATATGATCTATAAACATTAATAACACCGGATTAAGCCTCAATTGTCGAATTTTCCAGCATATTCACGCACTTAAGCAGCTGTTTGTCATAATTTAATTAAGAAACATTGAAATAAACTGCGTTTTCCGGTTATGACTGATTTTGTCCTGCAGAGGGCGCTGTTGACCGCGGGTATTTGTGTTAAGACTTATTGAGGAATATACTATATTTTTAACTGCAGATGACCGAAACACCGTGTTAAATTCATTTTAGCATGTTTAAAGAAGTCATATGGCAGTTAACATGTTTGACGAGTTTTGTATATATATTTAAATATTCAAATGAGGCATTGTTTAATTAAACGCGCTATTTTGCATACATTCCAGTCCGAAAATCGGAACGTCGATGAAGTAAGCGTAAAACATTCTTGTTTCATTTGTTTATTCACAAAGTGTTTCTTTTGGATCTTTTTATCACTCCAGAAATGCTGTTTACAATCAGAAAACTATTTTTCTTAATTTGTTTTAGTAGAATAAAATAAACACATTGAATTAATCCTTGATGTAGTAAAACTGAAGTTTTGTGAGTAATCCAATATAAAGAGGAATAAATCTTAAAAATCTTAAAAATGGTTTATGTTTGTGCTGCTGAAATTTTGATTATTGCTTAGTTTTGCAGAAAAAAAACTAATTTCAGAAAACATCCTTTATAAATGCGTATTTTAATAGAAATCTACAAAGACAAATCAATAACGTGCAATAAAGGAAACACTTAAAAGTGTATTTATGATGTTTTATTTCCATTTATACAAAATAAATGCCAAAAATAAAAATCCCAAGTTTTCCCCTGTAGTGTGCTGCATTAAAACTTTAATGTAAATCATGTAATGTTCATAAGTCCTTTTAATCCCAGTGTTCATTAAATTATAAATAATAAATTAATTAGCCTTAAATAGTTTTCATGATGATGAATCGTCAGTTCAGCCATATTGAAGAGCAGAACGTAAACAAAGCCCCTGAAATGAACCAAACTCTCATATATAGCTGATTATTTCTGCTGAATATGATCAATTGTTGAAAAAAAGAGAATTCTTCACTTTCGTCAATTGGTGAAGTTTTTTCCTCGCCGCTGTCTCCACTGGCTTGCATGGTTCAGGATCTGTAGAGCTGCGCATCGATGGAATTGCTCCTCAGTGTTTGGACTCTCAGTAGTGATTATTAAACCACACTGAACTGAGCTAAACTAAACTGAACTTAAACACTGAAAACTGAACTGACACTGTTTACATTCACTATAAACTTCCATGTGAAGCTGCTTTGACACAATCTACCTCGTATAAGCGCTATACAAATAAAGATGAATTGTTGTGTTTTGGGCTAAACTAATTTTTAGCCTAAAACATTGGAATACTGACAAAAGTTATATCAAATAAATGATAAATCCTGTCATAAATGCAAACGCTCTACAGATCACTATTGATTTTTTGCAAAATTTGTTTTATGTTTGTTGTGATCTTTTTAAAGAGCACTATGATTTTAAAAATATTATTACCAGTATTGATTATGCCCTGTATTTTTATTATTACATCTGTAATAATTGGTGTTTGGTGCTTTACTGTATGTTCCTCTAATTATTCTTTTCCAGCCCTTTACACACTCTCAGAAATAAAGGTACGAGAGCTCTCACTGGGGTGGTTCCTTTTCAAAAGGTACACGTTTGTACTTAAAGGGTCCATATTGGTACCTCAAAAGTATATATCAGTACCTACACATTTTAAGAGGAACACTTTTGTACGTTTTAGGTACTAATATGTACCCTTGAGGTATTAATATGGACCTTTTAGGTACAAATTTGTACCTTTTGAAAAGATACCACCCCAGTGACAGCTCTCCTACCTTTATTTCGGAGAGCTTTATTTTCTTCACACATATGCACTCACATACACTAAATAATATAATTAGTGATTATTATAAGCAAATGGAAATTGAGAAGGAAATAAAACGATTAGAATATCAACATAAAAATCTCCTACAATTGAAGCAAAATAGACAAAAACTGGATGACCTGCTGACTTATGAGGGCAGAGGGTGCTCTAGGATATAGAAGCAGGAAATAGTATGAATTTGGTAATAGGGCAAGTCGGCTGCTTTCTTTCCAGTTGTGTAAGGCCCAGTCTAGTAGGGCTATCCCAAAGATGAAACATCCATGTACAGATATAACAACATCACAACCTAAAGAAATTGTAAATGCATTTAAAGATGATTAAAAATATAAATTATGTAAAAAAAGATGAACAGTTAAATAAGGAAGAAAAAATATACTAATATTAAACTGTCTATTAAACTGAATAGACTAACAGATAAAGACTCTGGGGTAATGGTCACTCCTATTACAGAAGAGGAAATTAGGAAAAGTATTGGAAAACTCAACAGTAAGTGCCCGGGAGTAGATGGCTTTCCTGGAGAGTTTTACAAGGTCTTCATTAGCGAGCTAACCCCAATTCTATGTCAAATGTATAATTATGCATTAGAGACAGAAGATCCACCAAAGTCATGGGCCGAGGCAGTGATAACGGTTATCCACAAAGCAGGAAAAGACCCTACTCAGTTATAGACCTATAAGTTTACTCTGCCAGGATCTAAAAATCTTACCTTCAATTTTATCAGAGAGAATCCTGACACATATTAGAAAATTAGTGAAGCCGGACCAGACAGGATTTGTTAGTGGACGCCATGATACTGATGATGTTAGGAGAGTGTTAAATAAACAGATGATTGCAGAAAAGAGAAAGGTTCCCTCAATGTTAGTTTAGATGCAGAAAAAGTGTGATCGTTGGACATATTTAAAAACAAACGCTGGCATATATGGGGTTTCATGACACATTTATTAAATGGGTACAAATATTCTATCAAAATCCTAAATCGAGAGTCAGGGTGAATGGTCACTGCTCAGAAGGGGAACGAGACAAGGAGATGCTATGTCTTCTGTTTTGTTTGCTATAAGCATTGAAGCACTGGCTGAAAGTATAAGATGCAATCAACATATAGAAGGAATTGTAGATGAGAATGGAGACTCAAAAGACTGCTCTCTATGCTAAAGATGTATTATTGTTTATTGCGAATCCATTTTCTTCAATGCCAGCTGTCTTAGATTAAAGCTAGAAATTAATGAATCCATGTCCAACTTCATGAATTTAGGAGTTGCCATTACACCCAGAGTTTCACAGGTGTATCAGGCAAATTATGACAACTTAATCCACACGATTATGATTCAATAAGGATTTACAGAGGTGGAAGGTTCTACCACTGTCATTGTTTCAGTCTCTACCAATATGGATTCCTGTATCCACATTTAACATGCTAGATAAACTTATATCTGCACTGTAAAAAAATACACAATTTTACGGTTTATTTCCAGCAGCTGGGGTGCCGGAAAAAAACTATAAAAAATGGCTGTTAAATTACAGACTTTTACTGTAAAATTTCAGGGTGAATTACAGAAATTTACCAGAAATTCAAATTTAAGGAAATTTCTGTAGTTTATTGTTCATTATTTTACAGTAAATTTCTGTAATTTAATGTCCGTTATTTTACAGTAAATTTCTGTAGTTTATTGTTCGTTATTTTACAGTAAATTTCTGTAATTTAATGTTCCTTATTTTACAGTAAATTTCTGTAATTTAATGTTCGTTATTTTCCAGTAAGTTTCTGTAATTTAATGTTCGTTATTTTACAGTAAATTTCTGTAATTT
>CAIGQZ010032368.1:995516-1006290 GCA_903798205.1 Danio tinwini
CACACACACACACATATATATATGTGTATATACAGTATAATAAACAGACAAAATAAATAATAAATATGTAAATAAATTAAATAATAGCTGCTATCCAAATATTTTAACTCTATCTCCTATAATATATATTTTTTCTCAAAGAAAGTCATATTTCTTTAAGTTCATCTGGAAACATTTTTAAAATAAATTTTAAGGTTAATATTATTAATCCCCTTACAAAATATTTTCCTTGATTGTCTCCAGAATAAACCACTGTTATACACTGACGTGCCTAATTACCATAATTAAGCCTTTAAATGTCACTTTAGGCTGAATACTAGTGTCTTGAAGACTATCTAGTCTAATATTATTTACTGTCATCATGGCAAAGAGAAAAGTTCTATTTAAAAATGTCTTAAAAATCTTGACTTGGGAAATATTCTTAAAAGAATAAAACTTTTTTTATGAGGATGAATAATTCAGACTTCAGCTGTAGTTCCAGTCTTGATTTGGCACTTGGTATCTCCAAGTTTTGTCGTAAGCAGATGCGGGTTCCAGTATTGTCCCAGTGTGCAGAAACAGACAGGGCTCTCGGCTTGATTTACCAGCATGTTGGAAGACGACGACAAAAAGGAAAAACAATAAAAAAAAATTAAAAAAGTCCCAAATCCTGATACTGTGGACAACACAGCTCGTCATGGAGATTCGTTGACTCATTTAGGGCGATCATATATGCCGTCTTTTATGATAATCATCCTGGCCACAATTACTACAGCCTGAAATATCTGTTATATAGAGCAAATGATTGATGAATCGTGCACTATTAGTTCAATGACATGAAATGTTCGGTTTGTGCAGTAACACTTGAACACATCTCATATGTTTGACATATTTGCATTGCTTTGACTGTTCTCTCTAAACTTCGCACTCTCACGCATCACGATTGGTCAATTATGTACAATCCCTGCATGCTATTGGTCAAAAATCTTTTTAATATTTATTTTTGCCATCAAATTATTATGATTAACTAAAACTGACATAAAAGTTTTTACATAATATATATACATATTGTTTGTGTGTGTATATGTATGTGTATATATATATATATATATATATATATATATATATATATATATATATATATATATATACACACAAAATTATATAAATAACATTTCAAATAGTTAATTTATGTACTGTATATGTAAAAAGTTTTCTATAATTTTACATATATATATATACATAAATGTACACAGACCATACTGTGTAAATAATAAAAAATTATTGAATTGAGTGTGCATAAACATTTATTTATTTAAGGAAATGTTTATTTACATTTCTATATAAAACATTTATATATCTAATAAAAATACTATATTAACATGTAAATATTTTACCTGTTTATATTTTGCATATTTATGTATGTGTATGTGTGTGTATATGTTTGTATTTATATATTTATATATAATAAATACATGTATTACACACACATATATTTTATGTAAATACATACTTTTATTTCAGATGTGATTAACCGTGATTTATCGATATGTTTAGTGGCTATAAAAACATTTCAAATATAGAAATCATGGCCAGGATGCGTTAATAAAAAAGGCACGTTTACTCGCCCTACTCTTGATCAAAGGCAACATGTGGTTCACTACACCACCAGTATCTTCACTCATCAGGCTCTTGGCTATAGATGGTGCTATAGATGTCTCGTCTATAGATGGCGCTGTAGAAGTTTTGTCTATAGATGACTCGGTAGATGTTTTGGCTGTAGATGTCTTGTCTATAGATGGCGCTGTAGATGTTTTGTTTATAGACGTCTTGGCTGTAGATGTCTTGGCTATTAATGGCGCTGTAGATGTCTTGTCTATAGATGGCGCTGTAGATGTTTTGGCTATAGATGGCGCTTCATGTGCAGCGCGAGATGATCGGAGCGGGAAAAGGCTCGGTCACATTTCTGGCACTGAAAAGGCCGATGGCCAGTGTGTTTGCGGTAGTGTCGCGTCAGCTCGTCTGAACGGGCGAATTTCCAGCCACATCCCTCCCAGTCACAGTGATACGGCTTTTCTCCTGAACACACACACACACACACCAGTTAGTGTTTCAGACTGAGGTGCAAGCGAGAACAATCACACTGACTTATGTAATTCACATACACACATATATATTCAGATAAACATTCACACACACACACAAACACATATGCGCATGCACATACAAACACACACACACACACAAACTAATACATACAGTTAGTGTTTCAGCCTGAGGTGCTAACGAGAACAATCACACTGTGCCTTGGGGTACACACACACACACACACTCATCTCTACACAGATGAATAGACAAGGGAAGTCAGACAGGATTGTGGTTTTCATTCACCAGGATCAGTATCATTAACCTGCTGTCTGAGCACACACACACACACACACAAAACATAACACCCACTGTTGCGCGCGCACACACACACACACACACACACATACACGAGGCCTGCATGTGCACCCACATGAACATACTGCAGTATTTCACAGCACAGTGAACACTGGACATATCCTAATAGACTGAGTGCAATACACTTGACTGCAGTATAGTTCATTATAGCATTAATAAAAACAACTAAGTATTTTTTCATGAGGGCAGTGCTGTGTTAAGGTGTGTGTGTGTTAGGGTGTGTGTGTGCATTTTAGGGTGTGTATGTGTGTTAAGGTGTGGGTGTGTGCTAGTGTATGCCAGCACGTGGGTGTGCGTGTCTTAGGGTGTGTATGTGTTAGTGCGCATGTGTGTCTGTGCGTGTGTATGTGTGTGTGCGTGCATGCATGTGTGTGTGTGTGTGTGTGTGTGTGTGTATGTGTGTCTGTTCATACATGTGCACCTGTGTATGTGTGTGTGTGTGTGTGTGTGTGTGCGCGCGCATTTGCATTTGCTTGTGCATGTGTGTCTGTTCATGTGTGTATGCATTAGGGTGTGTGTGTGTGTGTGTGTGTGTGTACTGGTGTGCATGTGTTTGTGTGCAGTTTACTGTGTACAGTATGTGTATAGAAGTTAGACTTTGTGTTTGTGTTAGGGATGCTCTGATCAGGATTTTTGCAGCTGATACTGAGTACCAAATCCTTGTCATGGTGAGGGGCTGATACAGAGTACCGATTCTGATGCTTCAAGTTTTATAATGCATTAAGCACATTTTCAGTATGCTACTTAAGCTTAAGATATTTAACCATTTAGTGTGGACATGTCAAGGTCAGAAGCAACTTTACAGAACAAAATAGATCAAACAGATTTAAAACATTGGCAAGAAAAGTCACTAATAAAGCAATTTGGAAAGCACGGAAGAAGAGTTCAGCATGCCTCAATCAAGTTTGTAGAGCATAAGGAGTTCAAATGCACAGCTATAAATCCATTACTTCTTTACTGAAAGGATATAGGTCCATAAACTACAGCTTATTACAATACATATATTACAAGAGGTTGTATTATTAAATATTCAAGTAAACATTTTTTTTATTTTTTTTTATTTCCCTAATATTTCCAGCCAAGATTTAACGATCTTGTGATATTGTTGAAGACACAGAACATTCAGTTCTGATATGTAAATATTTTCTAAAAAGTAAATGTAAAGTTCTATGATTTGCGTTCTTATGTGTCCTCTGCTAGTAAACTTGTAAACACATTTGTGATCGGTTCATTCAGGCCAGATTAGCTAAGTCATGAAATGCGAATATCGGCTGATACCGATCTCTGGCCAATCGATTGGAGCATCCCTAGTTTGTGTGTGTGTGTGTGCGTGCATGCATGTATATGTGTGTGTGTGTGTGTGTGTGTGTATGCATGTTTTATAATATAAGTATTTACTGTATTAAATGCAATACGGGCATCATGGTGGGCCAGTGGGTAGCACAATCGCCTCACAGCAAGAAGGTCGCTGGTTCAAGTCCCGGCTGGGTCAGTGTGTGTTTCTGTGTGGAGTTTGCATGTTCTCCCCGTGTTGGCGTGGATTTCCTCCGGGTGCTCTGGTTCTCCCACAGTCCAAACACATGTGCTATAGGGGAATTGATGAACTAAGCTGGCCGTAGTGTATGTTTGTGAATGAGTGTGTATGGGTGTTTCCCAGTAATGGGTTGCATGGGGGTAGGGGCGGGGGGGTGCGTGTGAAGTGAAGAGCGGGGGTACATGGTTGTGTGCGTTGGGTTTGGTGCACATGGGGATTGTTGCGTGTTGGGTTTGGTGTGCGAACATGCACCAGGTTTTAAGCCGGACTGTACCAAAACCTTTCGGAAGTTTTCCGGGAGACAACACAATACAGGAGATGGGTCTGAAATATGGGAAACTTCCCGGGAGTGTTGGCAGGTATGGTTGCAGCTGAGAGGGCATCCGCTGCATAAAACACATGTTGGTTAAGTTGGCGGTTCATTACGCTGTGGCAACCCCACATTAATAAAGGGACTAAGCTGAAAAGAAAATGAATGAATAAATACATTATGCCTCATAAACCACCAATACCAACCTGTATGAGTGTGTTAACGCTATAACCGTATTGCTCAAATGCTGTCACAGATGTGCTGTAGCTGAACTGTGTGTGTGTGTGTGTGTGTGTGTGTGTGTGTGTGTGTGTGTGTGTTAGAGTGTGTATCAGCTGACCTGTGTGTGTCCTGTGGTGGGCTTTCAGGTGTGAGCTCTTAGTGTATGTTTTCCCGCAGCCGGCATAGTCACAGGTGTGTGTGGCGATCCGCTTCCTCGGCCAGGAGCGTCGGCCCCGCTTGGGTTTGGACTCTTCCGGCAACCCCTCAGCAGGGGAAATGAGTTCTGCCGAGAAAAAAAAAAAGAGTGTTCGCATCAACAGATCTACCTATCTGCAAACCCTGACCAAACACACACAAAGCAGACGATGGAGACTTTTCACATGATGTGTTCAACACTCATCAGCATCCTAAACCTTTGAGCGTTTTTAATATTTAGATTTTTTTTTATGTATGAACATTTATGTGCATTTATGTGTGTATTATATCATCTCTGCATCAAATTACAACAAACAAACTCCCGCTTGTGTGAGGTGTGTGTGTAATGCAGTGTGTATGGGTGTAGGACAGTAAATCTGACATGATTCTCTCTTCTGGCTGCCGTTATCAGTCTCACACTATTGTTTTCCTCTTTCTGAGAGTCTTAATCCTTCCATCCTGGAGTTTTTCTGTCATTCGTCCAGCAAATAGGATTGTAGAATAATGATGTGTTGTTCTCTCCCATTCACTGCGCTCTGAGTTTACACACTATGACCACTGCTGCTTACACTAATGTAAAACGGCTCCTTGATGATCTTCTGATATTTTTTTAACCTTTATTTAACCAGAAAAGACTCTCTGAGATGAATAATCCCTTTCACAGGACTGCTCTTACCAAAATGAGCAGCAAGACTGAGTTTAGAGGACAAAAAACACTTTGAGAACACTTAAAGAGGTAGTTCACCCTAAAATGAAAATGTCCTGTTAATTTACTCTCTCATAGATCATCCAAGACTTACTTTCTTCAGTAGAAGATTAAAGCAGATTGTGAGCTGGATCCATGGTCATTGGTGCTTCATATAATGGCAGTGAATGGTGACAGGTTTATTAGATTAAAAATAAACACATACAAGCATATCTAAATCAATAGTCATGGCTCCTGATGACACACAAATTGATCTGTGTAAGAAGTATTGACTATTATTTACAATATTATTAGCTTTTACAATATTAATAATAGTATTAGTACTACATTTACACACACATTTGTTTAACCAGGCTGTGGATTAAAGCTAATAATAATGTTCCGATTCTTACACGGATCGATTATTTTGCTTCACAAGAGCTCAGTGTGTCTTCAGGAGCCGTGGCTATTGATTTGGACTTGTTTGTATGTGTTTATTTTTAATCTAATAAGCCTGTCACCATTCACTGCCATTATAAGAAGCACCAAACACCACTGATCCAGCTCAACATCTGCTCTAATGTTCGCCTGAATACTGAATCTCTGATGACCTGTGGGTAAATTATTATTAATTAACAGGGCATTTTCATTTTTGGGTGAACTATCCCTTTGTGATCTGATCATCCTGCAGATTCAGAAGATTTTTCTAGAAGTTTCTAAATAAAATACTACTTAATTCTTAAATAAACATTATGTAAAATCATGGTGTTCACTATAGTAGTCTTTGAACTTTACTGGATCCCAGACACCAAATATTTGAACAATTTATAAACGATCACTTTCTGACCATCTCTTTTTAGGCGTGGATCTAATATCAACATAAAATATACATACAGTGCATCTGGAAAGTATTGATAGCACTTCACTTTTTCCACATTTGTTTATGTTACAGCCTTATTCCAAAATGAAATCACATGTACATCAGTATTCACAGCCTTTGCTCAATACCTTCTTGATGCACCTTTGGCAGTGATTACAGCCTCAAGTCTTTCTGAATATGATGCCACAAGCTCGGCACACTTGTCTTTGGGAATTTTTGCCCATTCCTCTTTGCAGTACCTCTCAAGCTCTCTCAGGTTGGATGGGAAGCAACGGTGTACAGCCATTTTCAGATCTCTCCAGAGATGTTCAATAGGTTTAGGTCTGGGCACTGGCTGGGCCACTCGAGGACATTCACAGAGTTGTTGTGAAGCCACTCCATTGATATTTTGGCGGTGTGCTTTGGGTCATTGTCCTGCTGGAAAATAAAGCGTCGCCCCAGTCTGAGGTCATGAGCACTCTGAAGCAGGTCTTCATTCAGGATGTCTCTGTACATTGCTGCATTCATCTTTCCCTATATCCTGACTAGTCTTCCAGTTCCTGCTGCTGAAGAACATCCCCACAGCATGATGCTGCCACCACCATGCTTCACTGTAGGGATGCTATTAGCCTGGTGATGAGCGCTGCCTGCTTTTCTCCAAACGTAACGCCTGGCATTCACTCCAAAGAGTTCGATTTGAGTCTCATCAGACCAGAGAGTTTAGTTTCTGATGGTCTGAGAGTCCTTCAGATGCATTTTGGCAAACTCCAGGCGGAGAGTGTCTTCAGTCTGGCCGCTCTACCATACAGGCCTGATTGGTGGATTGCTGCACAGATGGTTGTCCTTGTGTAAGGTTCTCCTCTCTCCACAGAAGAACGCTGGAGCTCAGACAGAGTGACCATCAGGTTTTTGTTCACCTCCCTGACTAAGCCCCTTCTTCCCCGATCACTCAGCTTAGATGGCCGGCCAGCTCTAGGAAGAGTTCTGGTGGTTCTCCATCTTCCACTTACGGATGATGGAGGCCGCTGTGCTCACTGGAACTTTCAGAGCAGCAGAAATGTTTCTGTAACCTTCCCCAGCCTTGTGCCTTCAGACAATCCTGTCTAGGAGGTCTACAGACGATTCCTTTGTCTTCATGCTTGGTTTGTGCTTTGTCATGCACTGTCAACCCTGGGCCCTTATATAGACAGGTGTATGCAAATCATGTTCAATCAGCTGAATTGACCACAGGTGAACTCCAATGAAGCTGCTGAAAAATCTGAAGAATGATCAGTGGAAACAGAATGAACCTGAGCTCAATGTAGAGCTTCACGCCAAAGGCTGTCAATACTGATGTACATGTGATTTTTCAGCTTTTTATTTTTAATAAATCTGTGACAATTTCAAAAACTCTTTCTTCACATTGTCATTATGGGGAATTGTGTGTAGAATGTTCAGGAAATAAATCAATTTAATCCACTTTGGAATAAGGCTGTAACATAAACAAATGTGGAAAAAGTGAAGCGCTATCAATACTTTCCCCATGCACTGTATATGACTTTCAATAATTTTTTAGATTAATATAAAATAATGGCTATCGATAGCATTACAGCTAAATATTTATTAGTAGCAATAATTGAGCCTGTCTGTATAGTCTAATAGAGTCTGATTAAAGTATGTGAATTCAATATGTACAAAGTTTATTTTGCATCCTTCGTCCTTCTCTGATTGGATGAAATAAGTTTAGCCACGCCTTCTAATGGTTAGTTTGCATGTCAGTGAAACATGAGAGGAGAAGTTAAAAAATAAGCCCCACCCCGTACTCAATATTCAGTTTTAGTTCATCATACTGAAACTTCTGGTTCATGATGACTTTAAAGCAGGGGTGCCCAAACTCGGTCCTGGAGGGCAGGTGTCCTGCATATTTTAGTTCTAACACCAATTAAACACGCCTGAACCAGCTAATCAAGCTCTTTCTAGGTATACTAGTAACTTCAGGCAGGTGTTAAAGTAAGTTGGAGCTAAACTATGCAGGACACCAGCCCTCCAGGACCGAGTTTGGGTCCCCTGCTTTAAAGAGGCAGTTCACCTTAAAATGTAAATTTACAGGTGGTTCTAAACCTGATTGAGTTTTTTCTTTCTTCTGTTGAACATATATTGAACAATGTTGGAAACTGCTAGCCATTGACATTCATAGTAGGAAACCTAAATACTATGCAAATCAATGGCTACATTCTTTAAAATATCTTCTTTTGTGTTCAAAACTCAAACAGGTTTGGAACAAGTGAATGGTGAGGAAATGATGAGAGAAAGTTCATTTTTAGCAAAATCAGGAGTGTTCAGACCTGTTTCTGAAGGTCACTGCTGTCCTGCAGGGTTCAACCCTAATTAAACACACCTGAACCGGCTAATCGAGATCTGCAGACTCACTAGAAACTTCCAGACGAGCGTGTTTGGGCTGGTTGGAGATATAATCTGCAGGACACTAGCCCTCCAGAAAGATCATTGGACACCTTGGTTTGCATTTGCAAATTTACTTGGAGTAAAATATCTGTAAAGGTTAATCTAAATGTAATCTTTATAGTTAATGTACTGTTATTAGCCATTTTTAAATCTGTAAACCGTATAATGAATATATATTTATATTTTATTAATATATGTGACATCACATAAGAGTTTTTATGTAACCGGAGCATAAAAGTAATCCAAAGGTAATCAGATTACTTTACCATAACAATGTGCAATCTAACAATCTTGTCATGCAATTTGTAACACGTAAACGATATAAATATATAGAACTGACTGAATAAAATCATCTCAATCCTGCTTCAATATGTCGTCAAATAAGAGCTAGCACAAAAGTAATCCAAATGTAATCAGATTACCATAACAATGTGCAAAGAATGATTTTGTCATGCAGTTTGTAATCAGTAAACAAAATGATTATATAAATGACAGAATAAAATCATCATGACTAGGCTAATACAGTTGCTGATAAAGAATGAAAATATTTTTATATTTTACTTCTTTAAAAATAGCATGACATTATCCTGCTTCAATATATGTGATGTCAAATAAGAGTTATCACAAAAGTATGTATCTAAATGTAATCAGATTACTTTACCATTACAATGTGCAAAGAACGATTTTTGTCATGCAATTTGTAATCAGTAAACTATATAATTATTGAAATGACTGAATAAAATCATCCTGACAAGGCTAATCTTATTGCTGATAGAGTTTATATATATATATTTTTTTTTTTCATCTCTCAAAATAGCACAAGATTATACAGCTTCAATATATGTGACATTACCACAAAAGTAATCCAGATGTAATTAGATTGTTATCATAAACAAATGTGGAATTATCAATTTTGTCATGCAATTTGTAATCAGTAAGCAATATAATTATAGAAATGACTGAATATAATCACCTTGGTACTGCAGAGTCTGTGCTGGAGCCTGCGGAAATCCAGAATAAGCTGTATTTGGGTGATATCCCGAGCCGAGCACCGGAGCCTGTGGATGCTCATCCGGAGACAGGGAAGATCTGGCACCCCTTCCCGAACTAAATGCATGAGGGTCCAATATCGAGCCCTGATGCACTCCAGACCTCGCCGAGCTCCCTCCGAGATGCAGATCCATGGGCCGGCTGATGGTGCATGTGCTCGGACACTCCTGCTTTATTCTAGGACACACAAACGGGATGGAGGATGCATCCTTGCTAATGCTAACCCCCTGGTTGTAATCACACACGTCCATTGTGGTCTTGACTACAAATTTCCCGTGGAGGCTTGTAGGTTGGAGATATGCGGGATCCAATTCTGGCCTCATTAATTCAGCAACAAACCCTCCGGATGGAGAAACGTCGCTGATGTCTGGGATTGTGTATAACATGGTGCCCTCCTGACCCTGAGGAGAGGGCATGGGGAAGGTGTAGTGTGTAGGGGACGATGCTGCAATAGTCCTGGAAGTGCTGGCCTGCTGCTGTTGTTGCTGTTGAAGCATGCTGTTTGACAGAATAAAGTCATAGTCCAGCAGCTCCAGCTCCTCCGGCTCAATCTTGGCCATGACTGGCAGGACGTCCTGGTCAGAGCAGGTCGCACCTGTAGACATGCAGGGGCGTTTCAGGTGAGACATCTCCTCCTTCCATCTCTTATTGCAAACACACAGACACATGCAGGAGAAGGGAACAAGACAAGGTCAGGTTTAAACACGTGTTCAATTATGGCACGCTTATTTGTGCATGCTGCATCACCCTCTGATCAGGTAAGTATTAAAGGACGCTAGGCATGTGCGTGCTAACAATCAACAAGGTAAGTCTCCAAAAAGAATTACCAAAATAAAGGATGCTTATTTGTGCATCTACATCTAAAGGTGTTTATCAAATTTTATTATTTGTGCATGCTAACAATCAACAAAATTAAGTCTCCAAAAATGCTCCACCAATGCTTATTTGTGCATGCAATCAATCAGTTACCTTGATTGTTAATCAAGATAATTCTCAAATTAAAGGACGCTTATTTGTGCATGCTACTATTTGACA
>CAIGQZ010032368.1:1006300-1018254 GCA_903798205.1 Danio tinwini
AATTCTCAAATTAAAGGACGCTTATTTGTGCATGCTACTATTTGACACAGTAACAAATCTAATTAAAGGACCCTTATGAGACAATAATCAAATTAAAGCACGCTTATATGTGCATGCTAATGTTTGTGCATAATAATCGACAAGGTAAGTATAAACGAAATAATTAGCAAAATAGATGATGCTTATTTGTGCATGCTAATAATCAACAAGGCAAGTCTCAATTTAGTTTGAAGTAAATTTGATTATTTGTGCAGGCTTATAATCGACAAGGTAAGTCTCAAAAAGATAAATATTGAATTAAACGACAATTTATCTTTTATGCTGCATAAGAAAAATAGCCTGGTATGTCAAAACTTGTCAGACTAACATGCCGACATGATTTGATTTGAAATAGCATCTGTTTTTTATTATTTACAGTAAATACTGTAGTATTTTTGAGCAATACTAGAGTAAAGTACTTGCATTGATCTGTTGTGGTCATCCTATAGTTGCTGAGGTAAAGCAAGTGGTGTGAAGTGACAAATCACAAAGACTCAAATGGCTGCAATTGAGTAGTTTTACCTCAGGAATTGTACTTTAATACGTAGTTTTAAAAATGAGTATATTAAGTGCTGCATCTGTCCTGTACCTCCACAGATTTCCTTCAAGCTGAAGTCACTACTTTATTATTTTTTTCTTGTTTATGGGGATTAGCTAAAGTAGAATAATCAGACCTGTGATTCCCGTCCAATGAAATCACAAGTAGAAAAATTGCATCATACAGAACAACCTCAAGAAACAGACGACACAAAATCGTTATGAGTTTTACTGTATGATGACTGAAATCGCCTTAATTGCTAAACTATAGAATATTACATTTTCACACACAAGGAGCATGTAAACGCATAATGGTACTTTTACTTGACTATGATTTTCTCTTACAACCACTCATAACAAGCACTGTTGGGTGAGTTACTTCAGAATTACTAATTGTGTCATTAAAAATGTATTTAAATTACTTTATTATTTATTAAGTTATATATATGTCAAAAGATTTCAAAGTAATGACCGCATATGTCATTTATACTTCTTATTGCCATTTATTTCATTAACAGTTTGTTTAACTCCTAAAAGCACCCGGCAACACACAACATCATAAGACGTTAATATTAGGTTAGATTTAAGTCGCCAGCGCATAAGGACAACATTATTTTGATGTTCAATAACGACGTGAAATGACGTTGATACTTGGTTGATTTTTAGGTTTTGTTGAAAACTGACCAAAATCCAATGCTGATTCGACATCTTAAACCAACGTCATATTGACGTCAGATTCTGACATTTTTTCATCAGGTATGGCAACCAAAATGCAACATCTGATGAACATCATTTTGGTAACGTCCACACAACCTCAAGCTGTAACATCATTAGATGTTGATATTTGGTTGTTTTTAGGTTGTGTTGGAAAGTGACCAAAATGCAACTTCTGTCTAACTTTGGACACTGAAGTCGGCCTGACATTGGGCATCAACATGTTTTCATTTCCAGACAAACTGCAACATCCCACGACATTGGGGTACAACATCAATCTGACATCATATTGACGTCTTGTGCCTGCTGGGGATAGTTTACCCAAAAATAAAAATGTACTCATTATGTACTCTCCCTCAAGTAGTTACAACCCTTTTAGGGTTTCTTTATTGAACACAAAAGAAGATATTTTGAAAAATGCTGAAAACCTGTAACCATTGACTTCCATAGTATTGGTTTTTCCTACTACAGTAGTCAATGGTTACCGATTTTCACAAAAAACTTATAAAACAATAAAAAAACAAGATATGTTGAAGAACTAAAAACCACTAACCATTGACTTCTGAAGTAGGAAAAAACAATACTATGGAGGTCAATAGTTGCAGGTTTTCAGCATTCTTCAAAGTATATTTTTTGTGTGTGTTCAGATGAAAGAAACTCATAAAGGTTTGAGGGGGAATAAATAGTGAGTAAATTGTCATTTTTGGGTGAACAATCCCTTTTAATATCCATTAATTTTTGGCTTAGTCCCTTTTTTTATCTGGGGTTGCTACAGCGGAATGAACCGCTAACTTATCCAGCATATGTTTTACGCAGCGGATGCCCTTCCAGCTGCAACCCAGCACTGGGAAACACCCATACACACTCATTCACACACATACACTTATACACTCATACACTACAGCCAATTTAGTTGATCAATTCCCCTATAGCGCATGTGTTTGGACTGTGGGGGAAACCAAAGCACCCGGAGGAAACCCACGTCAACACGGGGAGAACATGCAAACTCCACACAGAAACACACACTGACCCAGCCGAGGCTCGAACCAGCGACCTTCTTGCTGTGAGGCAAACGTGCTACCCACTGTGCCTCCACGTCGGCCCCTTTTACTATATTCCACGATATAAAGATAAGTGTCCAAAAATGAGGATAAACTGCTCTCATTTTGTATATTATACATTTTTTATTTTTGCTGTCACACCATAGGACATAGTTCACCCCAAAATATTACAATTTACTCACTCTATACTCTCCCTCAAGTGGTTACAAACCTGTATAAGCTTTTTTCATCTGTTGAGAAGATAGTTTGAAGAATGCTGAAAACTGGTAACCATTGACTTTCATAGTAGGACAAACAAATACTATTGCAGTCAATGATTACAGGTTTTCAGCATTCCTCGAAATATCTTCTTTAGTGTTCAACTGAATTAAAAAGGTTTAGAAGAAGTGATGGGAGAGTAAATGATGAAAGTTTTAGGTGAACTGTGCCTTTAAGCATGTGCAATTGTCAAACAAATTTAACCCTCTTTGAAAGGTCGAGTGATTATGCAAAATATCTGAATATATGTAAACACACAATTACTGTTTCTCAGAATTTCTAGCATATATCATCATGAACTAATTCCTCGTGTTTTCTTTAGCTCTGCTTTTCTGAAATGATTTACACTAAACAGACAGAGCTTAACTGTTTTATGTTCAATCTACTTAAGGTAGTCACATTAACTTAATGTATTTGTATTGGGGACAACGTGAAAGAATTGTGTGCAAACCCTGCATTTTTACATATACATATATATATACATATATTTTATATATTTAAGACAAGTACATTATAAACAACTGTAATAGCATAAAAATTATTTAATTAGAGTAACTAGGTACTTTAATACCACTGACAACTATACTAATAGAACCAAATGACTACAGTACTACAGTATATATACCACTATAGAATAGATCACATACAATACAACACGTCTAAAGTATGTATTAGAGTTTATCAAAGCAAATACTACAGCATAATAAGCTTCAGTATTTTTCATCACAGTAATTTTCTCTCTGCACTCATAAATTATTCAGAGACTCTTTCAGCCATTATTGTGTTTGTTTATAACTACAAACCCTAAAAGAGAAGTTTTATATTCACACAATTGTTCAGTGGCAACTTTTGACATGCTCCCTATATTGTTTACCATGGTACTTTTGAACACTCAAACTGAAATCACATATAAGTATGACTTCAAAACATCATCAGCACTGTTTAATTGACTGTAAACAATGTTGTACTTTGGCCGCTGATATGATTTCACTATTTATAATTGGCAAAGAATACTTTTATTATTAAAGAGAAGTTCTGAACGTGTGAATATAAAACCAACTTTACCTCAGTAAAGGGAATCTGTGCTATGTAATCAGTGCATGTGACATATTTCACAAGTAGATTTCAACAACTATAGAATAGATCATACAGATTACTGTAGTAAAAACTATTGGAGTTTAGGAATGCAAACCTTTGATAAACTAGATTTCATCACAGATCATTTCTCTCTCTGTGCTCTTCAATTACTCAGAGACTCTTTATTATTATTTAGCATTTTATTTGTTTATAACTACAGAGCCTAAAGGAGAATCCACACTAAACTAAATGCTGTAATCAGTGTATGTTACATGTTTTCCAAGTAGTTTTTAAAAACCATCGACTAGATCATACTACAACACAACACAGATTACTGTAGTAAAAACTAAAGTGTTTATTAATGCAAGTACTATAACATGATAAACTAGCATTTTTTCATCACAGATATGTTCCCTCTGCACTCATGGATTACTCAGAGACTCTTCCATGTGAGTGTTGTGTTGGTTTATAACTACAGACCCAAACAAAAGGAGAATATTGAGGTAAAGCTGGTTTTATATTCACACATTTGATCAGAATGACTTTAAAACAACATCAGCACTATTTAACTGACTGTCAACAATGTTGTACTCTTGATAGTCATCGGCTGCTGATATGACCATTTGCAAATAATTATTTTCTTTAAGTTATAAAAGAGAAAGTCTGAATGTGTGAATATAAAACCAACTTTACCTCAATAAAGAAAACCCACACTAAACTAAATGCTGTGCTTTAAAATAATCAGTGCACGTTACATATTTCACAAGTAGTTTCAACAACTATACAATAGATCATACTACAACACGCCACAGACTATAGTGAAAACTAATAGACTTATATTAATGCAAACATTTTAGCATTTTTTCATGACAGATGTTTTCCTTCTGCACTCAAACCCAATACAGCGTAAGGGAGTCTCTATGTTGATAACTACAGACCCTAAAGGAGGGTCCACACTAAACTAAGAAGCTGTACTTTGTAATAATCAGTGCATGTCAGATATTTCCCATGCAGAGAACAGCTCGAGCCGCCGGATCGGTTCACGCCCCTGCCGCGGAGCAACAACTCTGACATAATCTCTCGCTCGGTGAAAACCGTGAGAATTAACCGAACATCATCGTCATTAGGATCAGCAACACCTGTGCTGATACTCACTGAACCGGCAGCTCCGGGTCCCAACACGGCCTTGTGCTTCACATCGGAGCCGCTCGCGAAGGTGGAGATGGAGGGCAAAATCGTTCCGCTCAGTGCCATGCTCTCAAACTCAGTCGGAGGCTGCCTGAAATAAAAAAAAATAATAATAAATGCCAAATATTATAATCCTAAGAGAGAGAGAGCTCCTGAAAGCACGTCACATTAAAGCCCAAAAATAAAAATATATGTAATACAAATGGAACTCTCCAAGTGCAGAACGCACCTCATGAGTGGAAGAGGAGAAGGAATTCAAAAACAATTTAAATCCTTGATCAAAGAGTTGTTTAATAGCGCATCGAACGCGTTCCATCCGGCTGATCAAAGCAGCATGTTCGGTTCCGACACTCGGGGATTCCCGGTGTCCCGTTCGCTGCCGCGGCCGCGCGCTCCGGTGTCTGGACGGGAGTGATTCGTCAGATGCGCGCAGGGCTTTCCTCGCCTAGTTCTTAAACCCCGGACACGCCTCTCGTTGCCCGGCAACCGCGGAGCGAAAAAAAAGAAAACACTCCGCCGTGACGTCATCGAGGACTGGCGAGGAGAAAAAAATCTGGCAGCGGGCTGGTATTTTGTATCCACACAAACACGCGCGTGTTAGCAACCGGGATCAACACACACACACACACACTCGAGTAAGAAAACCAGTCTGTTTTTTTGCTTTTAATCACACACGGAGTAGTGGTGGAGGGACTTGTTTAAAAGCACTGCTTGTGTTACTGTATTTACGTGTGCGCGCGTGCTGGTTTAGCTGAACTTGCTCAGTTTATAGCCTCTGCTATAGAGAGAAATCAAAACGAGCCTCTAGTGCTGACATTTCACTGGAGATCACTCATTATAAGTGCTTCTGAATCGTCTTGAAGATGGTTTTAGTTTGTAATGATGTGTGCTGTTGTGTCTGGAGGGTTAGGGGTAGAGACGGGTGGATTTGGTGATTTGGGGGCTCTAAGCAATTCCAGCCGTGGACCCCAAAAGTTCTAAACTGCATCTTTTGTACTTTTAATTTATTTTAATTGATTTATTTTGCAGTTTTTTTCTTATATCACTTCTTTTCTACATTTTGTCTTAATGCAAAATAATAATAACAACATGTAACACATCTTGTAAAACTTTTTAAATGATTAATTTTCCTAAAATGAGTTCACGACTAAAAATGATATATAAACTATTTCTTTTTTAAATAAATCTTTACCTAATTTGACTGCTGGATGTAATAAATCATACAGAATATGATAGAAAATGATGTTATACATTATTTATACATTTAGGTCAGGGCTTGTATCCTGCATATTTAAGTTCCAACCCCAATTAAACACACCTGAACCAGCTAATCAAGCTCTTTCTAGATGTACTAAAACTTTCAGGCAAGCGTGTTGAAGGACGTTGGAGATAAACTATGCAGGACACTGGCCCTCCAGTACCGAGTTTGGACACCCCTGGTCTAGGTATATATTTGGGGGTCCTCAGATTTCCTGGGGCCCTAAGCAGTCGCTTATCCTGCTTATTGGTTAAATCCACCCCTGGTTAGAGACACTATCATTAACCTGAAACTATGAAAGTGTGATGTCCTTACTAGGATAGTGAAACAAAACTGAGTGTGTGTGAGAGTGTGCATGCATGGTTTTGTGTGTGTATTTCTCCAATGCCACCTGTTACTGACATGCCTGATGAGTCTGAACACGGCGTACACACACAGTGAACTCCCACAGCCGCAGCTCTGAGGTGTGTCTGTAATTAATGCTAATCATTTTTACTCCCTAATGCAAAACACAAAGGAGGACAGAAATGTGTAGGATTTCTTTGATAACACAAGCCTTTCCCTTCATTCATACATTCATTCAATCATTCATTCATTAAGTCATTCCTTCATCAGTCAGTTTGAGCTTGTGCAATATTTAGAGTACTTCACTTTTGTTCTAAGTTTGTTTATTGATAATATGTTTACAGTGAATATCAGGATATTTCTTTGAACAGTTGTTGTCATCTCTGTTACTGTTAAAATAGTTGAACTATATGTTAAACAACTATTAGTAACAGAGTCAAATGTTTCCTATCACATTTAGCATTATTTTACAGTAACAACGGCTTCAGTTTACTGTAAATTATACATTTGTCTTTGTGTTTCATTCCAGTGTAAAAAAAATTAAGGGGAAAATCTTGAAATGAACACGCAATTCTGGAATGAGTCCGGTAAGTGAGCCATATTCAACATCTTATGTTTGCTACAAACTATTTTAACCAGTTTAATAAATAATAATATATCAATTAATAATATAAACTATATGCAATATGTGAATATAATTTAATTTGATGTGAGCACAATTAAAGGGGATTCATCTTTGACAAGTTTAAGCATTGTGTTTGTGTAATTATGCATGCATTTCCAGTGTCTCTCATAGTACAACATGTTATGGATTTTAATTGGATTACTTCAGCATCGTCCTCATTTAAAACCCTGAGTATGATCGTAAAGTCAGCTTAAAAGCATGCTGTGTGTGTTAGTGTAATGTTCTGAGCTTCTGCGTATACGGAGGATTTGCCTGTGCAGTGTCTACAATCATGTTTGTATGGAGAGCAAACACGAGCTCAGAGACCATCCTGTTACATCAGGATCTGTTCGTTTGGCTCTGTCAACAGCAGGCCGTCATTTAGCCACAGAATACACTCATAGAGCCCCTTTAACACACGCACACACACACACGCACGCATTCTCACACTCACAGCGCCCCACAACACAATGTGAAAAAAACATTAGTTGACTTAAAAAAATATGCATTAAAATTAACTATGTAATTTTATTTAAATCACTTTTTAATTATGCACATTGTTAATTTATATCATTTTAATGCAATGGATTTACTCACTTTTTAAAGTGAAGTCAACTAATTGCTTTAAAAAGCAACAGGTTTATGCACTTTTTAAACGATTAGTTGACTACTTTAAAAAGTTAGTAAACGCATTGCATTAAAATTATGCAAATTAACTATTTGCATATTTAAAACATGAGTAAACACATAAATTTTAAAGTGATTAGCTGACATTACTTTAAAAAGTGAGTAAACGCATTGCATTAAATATATGTAAATGAACCACGCGCATAATTAAAAAAAGTTAGTAAAACCATTGCTTTTTAAAGCAATGAATTGACTTTACATTTAAGTAAACCCAGTGAATCAAACTTATGTAAATTAACTATATGCATAATAAAAAAGTGAGTTAAACCCCTTGATTTTAAAGTGATTAGTTAACTTTATCTAAATAAGTGAATAAATCCATTACAACAAAATTATGTAAATTAACTATGCATAGTTAAAAAGTAAGTGCATTGCATTTAAATCTATTTGTTGAGAAAGTGAGTAAACCCACATTAACATTATGTAAATTATCTATGCGCATTTTTTAAATGTGAGTAAGCCCATTGATTTTAAAGTGATTTGTTGACTTTACTTTAAAAGATGAATAAACCCATTGGATTAAATATACTTAAATTAACTATGTGCATAATTAAAAAGTGAGTAAAACCATTGCTTTAAAAGCGATTAGTTGACTACATTTTTTGAATAATCCCAATGACTTAAAATTCTGTAAATTAACGATGTGTGTAATTAAAAACTGAGTTATACATTGCATTTAAAGCAATTAGTTGACAAAGTGAGTAAACCCACTGCATTAACATTAAGTAAATTAACTATGTGCATAATTTAAAAAGTGAGTTAACCCAATGATTTAAAAGCGATTAGTTGACTATCTAAATAAGTGAATAGACCCATTGTTTTAAATATAAGGAAATTAACTCCTTGCATAATTAAAAAGTAAAACCATTGGTTTAAAAGCGATTAGTTGACTATCTAAATAAGTGAGTAAACCCATAGCAACAAAATTAAGTAAATGAACAATGTGCATAATTAAAAAGTGAGTAAACCCAATTTAGTTGACTTCACATAATTTTTATTAATTTGTTTTACTCAACCAAAAATTCAATTGACTATGTATGCATAATTAAAAAGTGAGTAAACACGTTGCATTTTAAATTGATTAGTTGACAAAGTGAGTAAACCCACTGCATTAACATTATGTAAATTAACTATGTGCATAATTTAAAAAGTGAGTAAACCCAATGATATTAAAGCGATTAGTTGACTCTTTATAAAAGTGAGTAAACACATTGCAACAAAATTATGTAAATTAACTGCATAATTAAAAAGTGAGTAAACACGTTGATTTAAAATCGATTAGTTGACTTTAAATCGATTAGTTCACTTTACTTTAAAAAGTGAATAAACTAATTGCATTCAATATAAGTAAATGAAGCATGTGCATAATTAAAAAGTGAGTAAACCCACTGCTTTAAAGTGATTAGTTGACTTTAGATTTTTTTAGTAAACCCAATAAATTAAGATTCTGTAAATTAACTATGTGCATAATTAAAAAGTGAGTAAACGTTGCGTTTAAATCGATTAGTTGACAAAGTGGGTAAAACCCTCTTTTTTAACATTATGTAAATTAACTATGTGCATCATTTCACAAGTAGGTCATCTTAACAGTTCAAGTTCGAATGGCTTTACTCACTTTACTAATAAGTGACTAATAACTTTTTTTTCAAGTGTACTAGTAGAGGCTTTTCTTTCCATATCTGAATTTATATTATGATTATTAATGTGGTTATGACACACGCTGTATTGATGTTTGGGATCTTACAGTTAGGGTGTACAGAAAATGTTCTTTAAAACTAAATTCATGAATGAAGAACAACTTTAGGAGACATTATTGTTTGTTTTTAATTAATTTTTTTTATGCCATCAGATGCAATGCACATTCATTTAATCCACTCTGTTTATTTACCTTTCCTGGCCTGTTATAGATATGATCATATCTCTCTCAGTTTCAGTTTGGTAAAATAAATGGAATTTTTGAAAGCACAACATGAGTGATGAAACGGCAGCATAAAGGCATTGACTGAAGCGAAAATGAAATAATAGTAGATAGAATGCTGTAATGTCGGTGATGGTTATATTATGGCTTTATGCACATTTATGCAAATGTCAGAAGGGACGGTTTGTAACATCCATACATTGTGTGTTCATATTTAGGCCTCAGAAATGCTTATTTATTTTCCTAGGCTTAGTGTGTCAGGTTTGATGATTTAGGATCATAATTATTATTGCCTTCTATTGTTGATAGAGTTGCAGTCTTACTGTGGGAAAATCTTCTACATCCAGGAATCAGTATGCAAATGAGACATTTAAATAAACATGTGACTTTCCTTCCTTTTGATTCCTTCAGTAAATTTGCATATGGTGCAGAGTAAAGATAATTTACGGCCGTGCGCGCGCGCGTGTGTGTGTGTGTGTGTGTGTGTGTGTGTGTTTGTGTGAAATTATCATCAATAAATAGACATTTTGATACTGATAAGAAATCTCTGTGGTGCTGTTTACACCTGGGTTTAAAGGGACAGTTTACCCAAAAATCATCATTTACTCTTTTTCCACTTGATCCAAACCCATTTGAGTTACGGTCTTCTGTTGTACGCAAAAGAAGGTATTTTGAAGAATGTTGGAAAGCTGCAGCTATTGACTTCCATAGTATTTGTTGTTACTATAATGGTAGTTCTTCTAAACCAGAGATGCCCGCTGGCCAAAGTTGTCCCATGGTAACCTTTGATTTGGGCCACCATCCCATCTGAGAAGAGAGAGACCATGATAGTATTGGTTTAGAGATTGCCATTTTAAATCTAATCTAACCTTTTGTAAGTTTGTTTTATTGTTAAAAGCTAACTGAAATTACATGTCCCCATTTAAATGGTGTAAATTAATCAGATTTAGTTTAAATGTACATACTATCATCCGACCGATAGAGGACAAATCTAGGCAAAGACAGATTCTGCTTGACTATAGTGTATTCAGCAGAGGTGTCGCTAGACCCAATTTACTGGGGCACATGCCCCAGTAAAAATAGCCAGTGCCCCAGTGAATGCTTTGAGATACGATTTACCTACTATTGAAAGTGTATCTATAAAGAGTGGTAATCCCAGAATATGTACAACCGAACCAATGCTGGTGAAGGCAACGTGTTTATTCAAAAAGAAAACAACCAGACCTGCGTGCCTCGCACATTGCTCCAGCTGGACCCTTCTCCCGGTGCGAGTCCCGGTAGTTAACATGTACGCCGGAAAAAGTACTTGCTGCTCACGTGCCGCTCATGCGTTGTGAAACCGGTGTAAGAGCCTTTCATGTGGAGGTGAAGTCGACAAAACTAAAGTTTAAATAATATGATTACAAACCATGCCTCCTGTCCTGATAGATTTTTTTGCATGAAGTAAAAAGTAGGGATGACGAGTCAGGGAGGTAAGGTAATAAACCTAATTTTCTGTCATGTGTCAAGTCTAAGACAATTCTATTGAGCATTTTTTTTTGTATTCTATATAATTGTCTATAGAATTTCATTCAAATGATATTATTTATGCAAAAGATTGTGTAATACTCCTGTTGTGTCTTTACGTTTGTTTTCCAGTTACATTTCTGTTATTTATTTATAATAATAATTGTACAATAACAATTAGACTTTTATTTTTATATATTGTTGGTCAGAATTATTAGCCTCCCTTTGAATATTTTTTTCTTTTTAAAATATTTCCCAAATTATGTTTAACAGAGCAAAGACATTTTCACAGAATATCTGATAATATATTTTTTCTTCTGGAGAAAGCAGTTTTTAATTTAAGAACCATTTTAAGGTCAATATTATTAGCCCCTTTAGGCTATATTTTTTCGATAGTCTACAGAACAAACCATCATTATACAAGAACTTACCTAATTGCCCTAACCTGCCTAGTTACCCTAATTAAGCTTTTAAATGTCACTTTAAGCTGTATAGAAGTGTCTTGAAGAATATCTAGTCTAATATTATTTACTGTCATCATGACAAAGAGAAAATAAATCAGTTATTAGAGATGAGTTATTAACTCTATTATGATTAGAAATGTGTTGAAAAAATTAATCCGTTAAACAGAAATTGGGGGGAAAAAATAAACGGGGCTAATAATTCTGACTTCAACTACATATACATATATACTTATATATA
>CAIGQZ010032368.1:1053254-1064540 GCA_903798205.1 Danio tinwini
GATCAAAACACTGACAGAATCCATGGATGGCAGGCTTTTGAGTGTCCTTGTACAGAAAGGTGGCTATATTGGTCCCTGATTTGTTTTTGTTTTGTTTTTGAATGTCAGAAATGTATATTTGTGAATGTTAAGATGTTATATTGGTTTCACTGGTGAAAATAAATCATTGTAATGGGTATATATTAGTTTTTTGTTAAGTTGCCTAATAATTATGCACAGTAATAGTCACCTGCACACACAGATATCCTCCTAAAATGGCTCAAACTAAAAACTACTTCCAAAAATATTCAGCTTCGATATTAAAGAGTTTTTTGGGTTCATTGAGAACATGGGTGTTGTTCAATAATAAAATAATCCTCAAAAATACAACTTGCCTAATAATTCTGCACTCCCTGTATATATATATAGTGTATGTAATGTATGTAATGTGCATCATATACATATTGCATTGTTATATATAAGAAAATAGTTGTCTAACAACAGAAACACTGTGTGCAGCTCTTTTTACAACACAAACATTATTGTCAGACTTCTATCTGAACATTATTTTGCATAAGAGCATGTTACAGACTTCTCTCTCACACACACACACACACACACACACACACACACACACACACACACACACAGTTTTGAGTTGTCTGTGTGCGACTGAAGCTGGTGTTTTATAGCGTGCTGAATTAAGCGTGTCTCGCGCTGATGACGTCACTATCTGTCTCCGGACACACTGGCATGGGCGAGTCCATCCGGAGCAGAGGGGTTGTGTTGTGTAAGAGCGGCTCTCAGGAGGCTGGGTGTGGATCAGATCTGATTTCTGGAGGAAGGAAACAGGCTCCGGACGGCAGATATCAGCACTGCGAGAAATGCTTTTCTTACTTAAAGCCACAGTTCTTGTAGAAATGAGAATGTACTCTCTATTTACACTCCCTCAAGTGGTTATTAACAGTGCAAATTACAAGGGGGGATTTACCCCGCTCATTAATACTTGATCTCGCTGAAGGATGTCAAAACAAGATGTACAGGGGTCAGCGGTTAAATAGTGAGAAATAGTTTTATCTGATCTGTATCTTAAATAATAATATTAATAATTGAAATGATAGTTAATATAAACGTGCATTGGAACACCCCTATAATGGTTCATACCATTGTGAATGTATAATCGCACCAATCTATGCCTGAAAGAATTCATCAACAGTCTGAAACCCGCAGATGTAGAGCTGATGGACATCGTACACAGGACACTTTTCTTATTAAATAGGTGTTTCTTTTTACATATAGCTTCAAATAAAATCATTTTCTTACTTGAAGTCACAGTTTATCCAGAAATAAAACTGTACTTTTCCTCAAGTGGTTATAAATAGGGTGTGAATTACAGGGGGGGTTAATGCTTGATTCCCCCTGAATGACATCAAAACAAGATGTATGGGGGTCAGCATAGTGAGAAATAGTTTTTCTCTGATATCTATCTTAAATAATAATATTAATAAATAAAATAATAGTTAATATAAATAAACATTTGACCACCTCTATAACAGTTCATACCATTGGGAAAGCATAATCATGCCAATCAGTCTATGTGGGAATTAGATGTCGCCTACGCTGTTGTTGTCTATGGGAAGGAATGTGTCAATAAAGCCGCCATTTTGGTACAGGGTAGCACTCCTTGGAAATGAATGTGGGACCAAGGTGCAGTGACTGGCCATCCAGAGCGATATATACACATTTATATTTATATCTATGATCGAGAGTTTTCCTGCTGGTCAGTATGCAAATATGTTTTAGTTAATTATGAAAATTATAATTTTACATCACTTTACCATATCAATGGATCAGTGACCGCACGGGCATTGCCGACAAAGAGTGTGTGTGTTTGTGTGCATGGAAATGTATTATCCTCCCTGCCTGTTAAATTTGGTCTAATCCATGTCCTGAAACACACCCCCTCTCTTTAACTTCTCATTCTAATGGAGTGAGTGATTCGTTTGTGAATGAATCTCCGATATGAACGACTCATGTGACCCATCGATATCCCTGAGTCTAAATTGTTTAAACATTTGTAATCTTCAATAATTTAGGGTGGACAGTATGCACGTTGAGGCGCAGACTGTTATTAAGCACCATTATAAGTTACTTCAGAAATTAGCCGCTACTTCACTTTTGTTGTCACTTTTGTTGTACTTCATCTTGTTGTCATATTTCATCTACATTATTTGCTGATTTTATTAAACTAAACTATCATAAGCCGAGTATTTAGTGTGAGTTGGTGCTACTTTCCTTATGGAAAGTGCAGTGCAGTAAGTGTCAGTGCAGTAAGTGACTGTATTATCATCATTAACGTTATTTGTTGAGCACTAAAGTTCGTAACATACAAAAATGTAAAAAACTAAATCTTACCTAGGAGATGTTCTGCCTTTTATGTTTTGTTTTCTTTGTTTGCTCATTACTACACTCGTACACAGCGCTAAAGTCCAGCATCTTCACATTGGCTTTAGTCTTGACTAGTGCGGTTGAATGACTTTTCTCCTGAGAGCCCTGACCAATATGGTGGCAGTATTGACGCATGCTCAGGACCCATATGCAATATTTAGTGTATTAATCTATGGTCTGGAACTGGCAGATGTCCAGCACTAATGGACAGCCTAAGTGTTCAGAAGAAATTTTTCCTCATAAAATCTGTGTTTCTTTCTACATAGCTTAACAATAGTTAAATTAGACACATGGTTTGTATTAGTTTGGCCTACAGCAGCTACTGAAATAGCCAATCAGAGGATTCTGTAGGTCAGATACACTCAATATTCCTTAAAACGCTGAAAACTTAAATGCTTTTAATTAATTACTTAATTTGATGCAATTTAAATAAATGCATATATTTGATTCACTGAAACATTAAACAAAGTTGACCTCTCTCAATCCTCAATGTACACTCTGCTGGTCAAAAGTGTGGGGTCAGTTGTTTTTTATTATTAATTTTATTTAATAATTTAAATAAATGTATTCTGTTCATCAAGGTGGCATTTATTAAATGTTAAAGAAATTGTTAAACACTTTATTAAGTATTAATTTATTACTTACTGTAAGTAGTTAAAAAAATATTTCTCCAGTCATTGCTTTTATTACTATTACCATTATTATTATTAATAATAATAATAATAATAAATAATAATACTAATATTAAAAATAAATAATAATAATAATAATAATTATTATTATTATTATTAATAGAATGATTTCTGAAGGATCATGTTACTCTGAAGACTGAAGTAATGAAGCTGAAAATTGATCTTTAAAATCAGTGGAATAAATTATTTAATTAAATTATTAAATTATAAAACTACTTTTGAACAGTTATTTTATAGTGCAATAACATTTCACAGTTTTGCAATGTGCACTGTATTTGTGATGAAGTAAATGCAGTCTTGGTGTGCAGGAGAAGCTGATTTTTAACCATTTAAACATCCTACTTTCACCTGTAGTGTATACTTTTGTATTGTTTTCAGAAATAATGAGTGAAAATTAAGAAAGTTTTTTCCTCAAAACAAGCAATAGTCTAGTTTCAAAGTGATTTATTGGCAGATTATTTAGCTTGTCTAGAAAATGCTTCTTGATTTTAAGAACTCTGATATTTCACAAGATGAAAACTCAAAGTAAGAAAAGCATTTTTGCAATATATGTCAAAATGAACATTAATGATGCTGCAAGACAAAAAAATTGTCATTTTAACTGTTTAAAATAATAGATTACTGCATAAATATATGTATTTTATTACTATTTATGTTTGTCATTGTTCTGAAAGCAAATTAACTCTAGATGTGAAACAGCAAAGTTTCTGACTTTTTTCTTTGATTTTTTTTAGAAATGAACTGTAAAAATATCCACAATAAAGCAGATTTCTGTATTTTTTATTTCTTTATTTTTTTTTACTTTTTTTTCCATTTATTTATGCTTCTGAATGTCATTACGGGATCTTGGATCTTTCTTCCAGCAACTTGTAACCTTGAACAGTTGTATGAAGTGACTTTTCTGCACATGTGTAATAGTTTGCAGTGGTTTTCTCACAAGGGAGACCCTGACAAGGGACCTGTGGATCCAAATGCAGGTTTAATTATGCAGAGAATGGTCAGGCAAGCAACAGTCAACACAGGAGCAAGCAGATGTATACAGGCAATCCAGAATCGTAGTTAATAAGCAGGCGGATGGTTGAAGGCAGGCAGCAGACATGAATAAACAAACAAAGCAAAGGAAAGATTGGTACACAGAACGACCAGGCAAGTGAACATAATGTTCACAGTAACGTATAACAAGACTCAACACTGAGGTGTGTGTGTGTGCTGTATTAAAAGTCCATCTATCAGTCTTTTGAGGAGCTCCCAGCTGTGTGAGTGAAATCAACCGTAATCTGGAACAGGTGCGTGTTTGTGTGGTGCATGACTGGAGCTTGTAGTCAATATAGCATCAGATTTGTAGTCCATTAGCGATCTGCACAGGCTGAATTGTTAGTGACCGTGACAGCTATATTGTGTGTGTTGGTGTTGTATATTACTCTACAGAGACCATGTAATAAACTGCAGCACATTCACTGTTATTTTACAGACTTATTTTCTAGATATTATTTCTTATATTATTTCAAACCACTAAAATGTCAATTAAAGTGACTTTGTTAAACTGTAGAGTTAAATTTACAACATCAGAAGTAGACAGAGCAGAGATCAACATCCTATAATGCAGTTCAACACCACAAATAAACACTAAATACTGTACGTTAACCGATATTTATTTCTTCATAAAACACTGAGTGTGTGAAGTTTGTGAAAGTCAACTCTTCTTCAGATACACACAAAGTGAAAGTGTTTTCTGCAGTATGTTCAGCCGGCGTCTCTGCCTTCCGTCAGCTATTGTTTGCCTGTTTTTATTGGTAGTTTTCTAGGAAATGCTGCAGTTTTTGTGGAACAGGGAAGCGTTGGTTGTTGTCACAGGAGCCTGTTTCTTGTGTGTGCTGAAACATCAAATGTCTGTTTGATGAAATACGTTCACAGTGTGTTACAGGAGTGTGTTTGATGAGAAAAACAGTGGTTTATTCAGCAGCTCGGTTAGAGGAAGACTTAACATAGACCAGCTTAGTTTTTGTCTTGTTTCTAGACTCTTAAATCAAGAAGCATTTTCTAGACAAGCAACAAACATGATCTTGTTATAAGAAGCAATATCAGGCCAATATCAGTAGGGGGCTTTGGGTGGTTCGGACCCACCCCTCCCCGACAAAGGTCCAGAATTTGTCCAATACATGAGCCCATTTGACTGCTGTGCTATCATAAATAGTGATATATTTATATATATAAATAATTATTAATTATTATAATCTAATGAGAATTAGTTGGCATGTACATGCAATGTAACTTAAATTCAACAAACAGACCATCAAAATAAAGTCTGACCACATTCAACAAGTAATATTTATTTTAACTCTTGGACCTTATGCTTAAAATAAAAAATAGCAATAAAAGGTACCAAAAGCGGCCCATATTGAAATTTATTTGAATACTAATCTGGTTATTGTTGTTATCCATGAATTTTCAAATGTACATATTTTGCGAGAGGCTATAAAATTGTGAAGCTCTACATTATTATTATTTTTATTATTATTATTATTATTATTATTATTATTATTATTATGTTTTAACAATTTTTTTATTCAAATGACCAAATTCTGACTGAGGAAAGTTAAATGTGCTGGTTTGTTTGTTTTTTTGTTTGTTTGTTTGTTTATTTGTTATTTGCCTAATAAATGACAATAGATTGCAGTTTTTAATTTAAAACTTTAACAAATTCCTATTTTTTCCTAATGATATATGATGTAATAAATATGTATTTTTGTTTCATATTTCTTTATTATAAATGTTTAGGAAATATTTTTGGTATATCAAAATGTGTGGTTAAGATGACTATCCGACAAGCGAATCCAGCTAAAATAGAGCTTAAAATGTCACTAAAGTGCAGCATTTAAATCTCATAGCTAAATAGAAAATGAGGCGAATAACTGCAAAAAGGTCCACTTTTTGAGAAAATAGATTCACCCCTTACAGCAGGCTGGCTACGGGCCTGAATATGTCAAAATGAAGTGAGTTTTTCCTTAAAACAAGCTAAATAACTAGCCAATAAAGTAAGCAAAATAGTCTAATGTCAAAAAGAAAATCAAGATTATTCTGCTTCCCCCATTGTCAGATTATTGCCTTTTCTTTTCTTGTATTTAATTTTGTGTTGTCACTCGTCACTTTATGTACACTGAAAGCTTCTGTTGCCAAAACAAATTCCTTGTGTGTGTGAAGCACACTTGGCAATAAAACTGAATCTGATTGTGATTCTGATTTAGCTTGTTTTAATGTAAAACTAATCTTCTTTTGACTCAGTATTTCTGAAAACAAGACAATTATATTTGCTTGTCTAGAAAATGCTTCTTGATTTAAGATTTTTTTTTAGATATTTGGACTAGAAACAAGACAAAAACTCAGAGTAAGATAAGGAGTTTTGCCGTGCAGATGTTTTATTGAAACGTGTATTAAATTGTGACTCAAAATGTGGATGAAAGGCTTTTGCTGGAATTAAAAACAAATACTAAATTGACATCTAATGATTTCTGGCATATCTGGATGTTTTTGGAGAATGTATATTTATTAAAAACTGATTTTTAGTTTGTTTTGTTCACAGAAAACCTCAAACACATGCTGATGGATGAATGTGCAATAGATGGTTGTATGACTGTACAGCGCTCAGCATAAATGAGTACACCCCATTTTGAAAATGAATATTTTTATCCATTTCTCAGTGAATATAGACAATATATTTTGGTGCATTTAAACAAAACAGATTTATTAAACAGACATAGTTATATAAGGCAAGGCAAGTTTATTTATATAGCACATTTCACAATGGCAATTCAAAGTGCTTTACATAAACAGGAATAAAAGAGACACGTATAAAGGAAATAAAAAACAAACAATAACAGTGATTAAAAACAGATAAAAATGTGTTAAACGGGTTATAAAAGAATGAAAAAGAAGAGAAAGACACAATAGTGTGATCTGTGGGCCGTAGCACAGTGCTCATTCAGTAAAGGCTCAGCTAAACAGATGTGTGTTCAGTCTTGATGTGAATGTGCCTAATGTTGGAGCACATCTGATCATTTCTGGAAGCTGATTCCAGCAGCAGGGGGCGCTGTTAGTAGCTGAAGACCGATTCACCTGCTCTGACTGAACTCTTGGAGTTTCTAGTTTATATGATCCTAGAGATCTGAGTGATCTATTAGGTTTGTATTCAGTCAGCATATCTGTAATGTATTGAGCTCCTAGACCATTTAGTGATTTATAGAGCAGTAATAATACTTTAAATCTATTCTGAATGTAACTGAGTCAGTGTAGAGACCTGAGGACAGGTGTGATGTGCTCTGATTTCCTGCTTCTAGTCAGAATCCTGGCCGCAGCGTTCTGGATGAGCTGCAACTGTCTGACTGTGTTTTTGGCAAGGCCGGTGAGGAGGCCGTTACAGTAATCCACCCTGCTGCTGATAAAAGCATCAACAAGTTTCTCTAAGTCTACACTGGAGATAAAGCGTCTGATTCCTGCAATGTTTTTGAGATGATAGTATGCTGATTTACTCACTGCTTTGACATGACTATTGAAACTCCTGAGTCACACCAAGATTCTTGACCTTAATTTTTGTTGTTTGACCCTTAGTGCCAAGGCACACATTCACCTTGAGAAGCTCATCTCTGTTCCCAAACGCAATGACTTCAGTTTTCTCTTTGTTTAACTGAAGAAAGTTTTGGCTCATCCAGCTGTTCATTTCAATGCATTGGCAGAGGGTTTCAACCGGGCTGTAGTCATTAGGCAGTAAGGCTCAGTAGATCTGAGTGTCATCAGCATAGCTGTGGTAGGAGATTTGGTTCTCATTATTTGGCTCAGAGGGAGCATATAAAGGTTAAACAGGAGAGGTGCCAGAATTGAGCCTTGTGGGACTCCACATGTCATGGGTGTCCACCTCGACCTATGGTCACCTATCCTGACATAGTAACCTCTCCCTTCAAGATAAGATCTGAACCATTTGAGGACCGTCCCAGACAGCCCAACCCAGTTTTCCAGCCTATCCAGAAGTATGCTGTGATGGACAGTGTCAAATGCAGCACTGAGATCCAGCAATACCAGCACTGTTAGTTTGTCTGAATCTGTATTTGTATGGGTGCTCTCTGTACTGTGATGTGCTCTTAATCCAGATTGAAAATCGTCTAAACACCCCTTGAAGTTTAAGAACGTGTTAACCTGGTTAAAAACAACTTTTTCAATGACTTTGCCTATGAAGGAGAGATTTGAGATTGGCCTGTAACTGCTCAATAGTGTGTTATCCAGGTTGCTCTTTTTCAAGGTTTTAACAAATGCAGTTTTAAGTGAGTTTGGGAAAGTCCCTGAGAGAATTGAAGCATTTTCCACTTTTAGAAGATCATAAAACATCCATATCTCAGCAGGGTCCGTCATGTTTTTGGGTCCCCTAGAAATATTTTAGTTGTGTTACGTGGATATTTGCAAGTGTTGTGAGCGATTTGCAGCGCGTTTCTTCAGTTGTTTGTGTTGTGATCATTTGTAACCCGTGTGCTGTCAAATTGATGAAGACGTCTCTTAATTTGCTGCTGTTTTTTGTAATTGCATGTGCTTTCTTAAATTGCAGTGCGTTAAGCTCTCTCTGCCACCGTACCTAAAACATATTAATATTTCCATAGGCTATATGACACGTAATAGGTATTTCCCCATTATTTAGGATAATAATTTAAGGATTTTGCATATTATTCAGTTATCTTAAGAAAAGGAAACCATTATGTGTTCAGCCTACAGAAGTGGACACGTCACCTGTAAAGTTTGATGTCTTTCTGTTGTGTTCATACAATTCATACAATGTAGATTGTGTCTAAGCAGCTTCACATAGAAGATTATGGTAAATGTAAACAGGTCAGTTTAGCTCAGTTCAGTGTGGGTTAATAATCACTACTGAGAGTCCAAACACTGAAGAGCAAATCCATCCATGCGCAGCTCTACAGATCCTGAACCATGCAAGCCAGTGGAGACAGCGGCGAGGAAAAAACTTGACCAATTAACAAAAGTGAAGAATTTAAAAAACCTGGAGAGAAACCAGGCTCAGTTGGGCACGACCATTTCTCCTATGGCCAAACGTCTTGTGCAGAGCTGCAGTCTAGGCGCAGTAGCTGGAAAATGCTGGACCTCAGTGAAGACTCACAGCATCACAGGAATCAGTCTCATGCTCTCCACTCTTCCATGACCACCACAGCAGCAGCTCAGGATACGGCCTGGTCCAGGATTGTGAAAACTTTTAAACTCAACAAACTCTGGACAACCTTTACTGTCTGCTTAATTATTGAAACATCAAGGAGGACGCAGCACAGAAATGTCAATTATTAAATTAAAACTACTTTATTATTTTAGGCAACAGCCTTACATTTAAAAGAGAAACATGAGGGTGATCTTAAGCAAGACCCCTAGCCTATAAGGTGTTATATGGAATAGCCTATCTTAAAGTGGCCAGGTATATGTTTTTCTTTCCCTTATTTATTTATTTGTTTGGCGCATGTACACCTGTACAATTGGAAAATTAGTGTAATGACGGCACGCCATCTTTACCAGATTCGGGCAAAGTCCGCTCTCCTTTCACTCCGTTCCGAAGCCCCAGCTGACCCTCTTTGGCCCAATGTATTCGGCGGGCCGAAAAAGGCCAGCCGCTGGCCCAAAGGAAGCCCCACTTTTGCCCGATCATGCCCTCGAAGTAACAGTGGAAACGCAACTGGCCCTGGCACGCTCGCTTTAGGTGCGATAGTGGAGACGCAGCTAATGTGTCAGTGTGTGTGTGTGAGACGTGACAGAGAAACTGTGCGTGTGTGTCTGACATGACAGAGCAAATGTGTGTGTGTGTGAGCAGTTTGTTCCTCTTTTATAGCCTCATGATGATTCAGGTGAAATGGAGGTCATGGTTTACACCCACAGACACACTCATTCAGAGCGTCTGTGTCCTCCTCCATTCAGGGATGGACTTCAGTTTATAGTCAGCTCTTCCTCTAGAACAGAGCATGAGAGTGTCCAGTATAGATATTTACATGTTCATTAAGTGTACTTCTGTTTGTACTAGAAATTGTACTATTTATTTATAAATATTTCTCTGTATTCTGTTCTGACCACACACACACACACACACACACACACACACACACTAAACTGTCCTCTTTTATTCCGTCTATACTGACAGCTCTATGCGCAGAGCAGTGTGAGCGGCTTTATGACTCTGTTAATGGTTGTTTAATTAGTCTTTGATCAGTGTATTGTCGTTTGTTGCCGTGGTGACGGTGATCAACACACTGATACACCTGAAGAGGTGTGTGAGTTTGCTGACCGGAGTAAAGTACAGAGCAGAAAATCTGGAGTTACACACACACATGCGCGCAAACACACACACAAACACACACACACACACACACACACACACCAACAGCACAAGCTATGTTTCATCACCTATATTTATGTGATAATCCAAAATGCTCATAACAGTAGGTGAACAGACACACAGCTGCTGTCAGACTCTTTCACTGTCAAAGGCATGATCATGTGGACAAGCGTTCCCGACCAACACACACACCCGAGCTGAGCTGCTCTGGCTCTTTCTGTGAGGTGTGTGTTTGTGTGAGCGTCTGCGATGATGTCATCAGGAGTGTGTGACGTCACTGAGGCTCAGAGGCAAACGCAAACAGTAACTCAAACAGTGTGAGGCTCATAACAGTATGAGTTGCTCTGCACACACACACACACACACACATACTCTTAAAAAAACGTGTAAAAAGTGATGTTTAGAGGAATGCAAACATGAGCGCATCAGCCCAAGAGAAACAGATGGAATTCCCCTCCTCTGTCGACCATCAGCAGCGTCAGCCGAGAGTCTCTAAAGACTGAAGTAGATTACAGCATCACACACACACACACACACACACACACACACACACACACACACACACACACACACACACGTATAATCTCACACTCATATAAAGACACATGCTCACTTTAAAAAAACTCACTTGTGCACACACTCTCTCTCGCACATATAAACTCATATAAAGACACACTTAAAAAAACTGACATATGCATGCACACACACACACACACACTCACACACACACACACACACTCACTTAAAAAAATTGTCATGCGCACACACACACACACACACACACACACACACACACAC
>CAIGQZ010032368.1:1123091-1135591 GCA_903798205.1 Danio tinwini
CGAGCGATCGTTTACTTCAACCACTAGTTGGCGCTGTCAGACACAATCGACTACTCGAGTGTGCATTTACCATAAATGACATAAAGAAGACAAACGTCTCCAACAAACGACACGATCCAAGGTTAAAAGCAGCCAACTACAATTGAGGATTATATTAATATTATTTTAGATGCCTGACAATAACACTATGGGGAATCCTCTTGAATGGTCATGTAATGAACATCGTTTCCTCTACTATCCAAGCTAGCAAAATCCTTTCTTGCTGTCACTGCCATTAACACACGAAGTGAAATCAATTCTTTAGCCTGCAACACTGTAACCGTACGTTCACACCGAAAGCGACGAGAGCTTCAAAGTAGCCGGAAGTCATTCATTTTCAATGGGAGCCAGCGGCGATAAGCGGCGAGGAGCAGCGCGGCGCATCTTCGCCAGTGTGGGCGTCGAGGAGAGTTGAAATCAAGTCAACTTTATGGTAATGAGCTGTGATGCGGTTCGGCGGCAAGCAATCAGAATGTAGAAGTCCACCGCTTGAGGAGTCCAGAGAACACAGTCCTGTGAACTTTGGTTCCGACCACAGTTGTTCCCAAGGGTTTAATATTACGGTCGCCGGATTTCCAATTATTTGCAATGTTTTTCTTACAGGAACATTCATTAAAAAGTTACTGGCGAGTTACTGATGTGCATCAATGTTATATATATTTTCTTTAAAAAAGCGGGAATCTCATGCGACAATACAAAACGGTACGCTTCAGAATATTTCAGGCATAAGGACACATTGGAGAATTAAGTGGAGCAAAGCCACACCACATGCAACTACATCTTCCATAGTTAAATTAATTTTATAATAAGTGTGCAACATCTTCACGCTAGAAAGCATGTTTTATGCGGGAATGTACCTGATTTGCTGATATGCTGTAACGGCTCTTTTAAATACGAGATTAATGTAGCGAATTGTGACGCTCTCGCCGCCGGAGCTGAAGGCAGACAGCATCGTCGCCAGGGCGGACAGAGCGACCTTTGACGCTCTCGCTGCTTTCGGTGTGAACGTACAGTAACAAGGCAAAGAGCAAGCCTGCATCCCTCTCACGTCGATGCGCTTCCACAAGCTCGACCAAAGACGGTCTGTGGCTAGAGGATGATAACGGAAGTAAGATTCTATTCCTTATTTCTGTCGAAAACAGGGTAAATGATTACATTGCAAGACGCGCATTTTATTCAAAATTGCATGAAGAACTTTCTCTGCATAATGTCTGCATGTTTAAATATCATGTTATCATTTGTTTGTTTACTGTGTCTACGTATATTCTATTGATTATTTGGATAATTATTTATTTAAAAAATTTATTCATAAATAGTTAAGTATTATTTATTTTCACTTTGGCTGTATTAACCATTTCTTTTCCGAAGCTAAATAATTAAAATTTTTGTTATCACTGCTTGAAACCTTCATGTGAAAGTTATTTTTTATTGGGCTACTTGTAAAACATTCTCTGAGTTTTATTTCTTAATAAAATAATTATTACTTGCACGCACATGGTTGTTTGCATAATCTTCAGGCTGAACACTAATATATTCGTTCATTTTGTTATTTTATTAACTGTTTAAAACATAGCAGATATCAGACGATTCAATGAGATTTAGCGTACTTCAGAATAATTTTATTCACGTTTTATTTACTTATATAAATACTGCGTTATGAATATGAGTTTTCAAGACGCATTTTAGGTTTGGGTGTAGCTGACTACTTTTACTTTCTATAGCCTTAATGAAAAGGTAATAATTAGCCTAAAGCTTTTTTCTTTAGTATTATTAAAATTATTATTTCATGCATTTTCAATTTTAACTTTATTTATGAATTATTTATTTATTTAGGCTATTTATTTTTTGCGGGTGAGCTGTATTGTTGATGAGAACTATTCTTCTTTCAGAACTGGTTTAAGTAAGTTTCACTTATTAGTTCTTTTTATTGCTGAAAACCTGTTAAGTAATAAAGTTATTTTAATAAATGATTAAAGTATTACAGGATGAACACAACTTCGCTTCGCATGTACAGGAAGCCTATGACGCAGATGTTAAGATTACGATGTTGCTTGCAGCTTTTTATTTTTATATTACTCTGTAACTATGAAAAATTATGTAGTATCAATGTTTTGACAATTTATGTTAGGCCTATGAAACTGTTGCATTCAGCTATAAATTAATAAAACGTGTATTGAGAAGGATTTCTTTGTGTCTTTTTAACTGGTAGCTCGAAACACGGGTAGTCGAGTAACTCGAGTATTGTTTTGAAAAGAAATCGATTAGCAGACACCAGTAGTCGTGCAAGCCCTAACATACACACACACACACACACACACACACTAATATATGGGCACACACTTGTATACACACACTTCTATACGCTCACACACTTATATATGAACATATATATACACACACTTATACATGCGCACACACACACACACATGCACTTATGCATGCACACACTTATATACACATATGCACACACTTATGTACACACACACACACACTTATAAACGCACTTACGTATGCACACACACATATACACACTTATGTATGCACACACACTTATATAAGCACTTTTTTTGCACACACTTATATACACACACACACACACACACACACACACATATATATGCACTTATGAATGCACACACACACACACACACAGATATAAGCGAACACACTTACATTTATATATGCACACACACTAATATACGCAGTTACACATGCACACACTTATACACATGCACACATATATGCACAAACACACATGCACACACACTTATATACACACACATGTACACACACTTATATACGCACTTACAAATACACACACACATATACACACTTATGCATGCACACACACACACACACACACACACTTATACACACACACTTATATATGCACCTATTTGCACACACATACGCACTTATATTTGCACACACTTATATACACACTTATGCATGCACACACACATATATGCACACACACACACACTTACACTTATATATGCGAACACACTTACATTTATATACGCACACACACTAATATACACAGTTATATATTTATGCAGTTATATATGCACACAATTATACACAAGCACACACACTTATATACGCACATATATATGCATACACACTTATGCACACACACACACACACTTATATATGCACACACACTTACACATGCACACACACTAATATACGTTATATATGCACACTAGTGATGCGCGGATGGCGGTTATATCCGCGGGCGCTGCGGATAATCCGCGGGTCGGGTGGGTCGGGTAATAAAAAAATACATTATGATTAATTGCGGGTGGGTCGCGGGTCATAGCAGTTGACCAGCACAAAAGCAGAGAGTGGACTTTGCTGAATGTGAAGATGAGAGAGACGCCCAAAATAACGGATGAAGTGCAAGAGTACTGTGCAAACTTTCAGTTAGAGGAGTCATCAGAGGAAAATCTGCTGTCGTTCTGGGAGAAACAAGATCACTAATTTACACCACTGCAGCGCGGTCCACGCAAACTCTCATTTAGTGCAGCCCCAATCCAGGCACAGTAGATGCTATTCTGTTTCTGCACAGTGCAAAGAAAAAGGCCAAGTAAACATAGGCCTTTTAGTGGCGCCGTTTTTGTTCTCTTTTTCCTGTATATGTAAAAGCTAAATCTGCTGTTAATAACGAAGGATCCACAGTGACCTATCATCTCACTTAAAACAAAGAATTAGAATTATTAAAGTGTTGATCGGGTGCGGGTCGGGTGCGGATATATATATCAGTTAAAATAATATGTGCGGGCGGGTGGCGGGTGGATGATTAGAATGAAGGAGCGGATTCGGGTGACATTTCAGCTGATCCGCGCATCTCTAATGCACACACTTATACACATGCACACATATATGCACACACACACTTATATACACAGTTATATGCACAAACACACTTATACACACACACACTTGTATATGCATACTCACTTATGCACGCACACACACTTGTATATGCACACAATCACGCACACACACACTCACTCACTCATGCATGCACGCACGCACACAGGATTTGGTGGTCAATAAAATAAGATATATTTTCATGTAAAAAAAACGCTTATTATACCCACACACACACACACACACACACACACACACACACAATTGATCAGTAATGCACAGATTTGCTAGCACAAAGTAATCTAAAAGTACTCCGATTACGTTACCAATGTGCAGGCTACGATATAATACTCCTGAGTGTGCAGTGTTTGCTGACCTGCGATGGCCTGCAGGAGTCCGCAGACGTTGAAGATGCTCTTCTTCATTATGCTCTGGAAGCACATGGTGAAGATGGAGATGAAGGCCACGGCGCACAGCAGCAGAATCCCGGCCGCTAAGAAGATGGCTGTGGCCTGCCAGAACCCGCTGGCGATCTCTCCGAAGTGCACGGCGTACGGGCCGCACAGGACACCGCGCCGGTAGTGCGGCACACGGATGCAGCGCCCATAGATGCCCAACGTGGGTCTGTAGGCCTCGCCCGCCGCTGTGGCCCCGAGCGGAGAGAAAACGGAGTCCGGCGCCCGCGGGAATCCCACCAGCCAATCAGTGCTCAGGAAAGCGATGAGCTCACTGAACGCCGCCACGATGCTGAGCAGAGTCCACAGCATGGAGCGGCACGTCACGATCACATGACACATGATGCGAGAGGTACAGCAGCTCTCTCTCTCTCTCTTTCAATTTGTGTTTAATTCCTTCCTGGTTCTGTCTCTCTCTTCCTCCTCCACGTCTGGATTCTACATCTTAGAGCGGAAGTTTGACCGTCATCTCACAAACACGACTGGAGGAAGACAGAACACACAAACACAGACATTAAAAACATCACATATATAAGCTTGAACACTAGATAAGCTGGTCTAGGTCATAAAATCAATGACCACAAATGTATTTATTCAATTCAATATGAGTAATCGACATCATTAATCAGTAATCACAAAAGTAATCCTAAAGTAATCCAAAAGTAGTCAGATTACATCACCATAAATGCACAGATTATATTAATGACTTAAACTTCATTATTCAGTTTATAATCAGTAATAATCATGAATAGGGATGCAGCGATTACCTGGTTTCACTATTAACCACGCTTTTAATTCGTCAGGGCTAATTAATCGTAAAGGCTTCTCAACACCGTGTTTCTGCATAGAACAAAACTGCTGCAACTAAACCAAGTTACGCCAACTGTGTGCTAGTTTAAAGTTCCGAGCTTGTACACCGAGGCTAATACGCACACACACTGGATTAGCTATGGCTGAGGCGGTTAACATATTGTGTCTTTCGCGGGCACAAGTTCGTTATTTCTTTTCTTGCGCGCATATTTGGAGTGACACCCACACCAGGCAGCAACATCCCACTCTCCGTCGTGAAGCCAATACGTTTAAATAACTGAAACTGCAATTCATCGACTGGCCTTTGGGGGCTGCTCCAGGAACTCCAGATGATGTCTGACTGCATTGGTAAATTAGCCAATTTTACAGCTGATAAAAACATGTTTACAGCCTGGTACAAAGATGGCTTTAGTGTATATAGCTAATATTACACTTCATGATAACTGTGAGAGGGTGAATTTTTTTTATAACTCATAAGTAGAGCCAGATGGAATCTGTGGATGTTTTTTGCCATTTCTGAGGAGAATTTTGGTCAAAATCTGCGGATTCCTGCAGAAGTATTTTGGGAGTATCATAACTAAAACCTTAATATGTGAAAAAAATATTCTTTTTAACTTTTATTTAATGTTTAAAATGCAAATCCAATTAGATTCACTTTATTTGGTAAACAAAGCAAGTCTCTCATATAATATATCTACTAAAAGACAGAAACTATTACTGTACAAACTGCATTGTACATAAATCAGATGAACATTTTCATATTAGTCAATAATATTACTGAAATTAATTTAAAAACTGAATAAATTTAGATTTACACACATTACACAAGTAAATAAACAGAATTAATGATGAGCTAAAAATCTGCGGATTCTGCTGAATTCTGCACGCACAGATTCTGTGGTGGCCTACTCATAAGTCTGCATAATTAAGGGTGTGGCCACTTGAGTGACAGCTAGGTCTCGCTGGTCACCGTCATGTCATTCTGGCTGATTAGCCGCTGAACTCGGCATATACATCATGTTTTTGTTTTGTTTTACGTGGCTTTACACAGTCAGTTGCCTTTATTATTTGAAAACTAAGGAATTATTTCCTTCAATTACCAGATGATATACATACCTGTCAACCCTCCCGTTTTTCCCGGGATTCTGCTGTATTGTAAAGTTCTATCCCACTATCATCCCGTAAAGTGATTTTCCCGTATTTATCCCGTATTTTCAATCTTTGACTGAAGGGTGGCAGTAAACATTAAAGAGCAGAGCCTCTCTATACACAACCCATACCGCCAAACCCCTCGGGGCTGCCCCTTGCTCTTAAATGTGAGTCTGTTCTGTGCTTTCATTATATTTAGGCATAAAACACTTTGAAATAACATAAAAATGGCGCGATTCCCTTCCTTTTCATTACAGGTGCCATCGCCCCTCCTATGCAGCCTTCAAAACCGTCATATAGCAGTGCGTGCCTGTCAGCTGACGTGCTCCATACTGATAAAGAGGCTGTTTTCCAAACAGATTCAGGACACGCGATTGAAGCAGAGCAAATCTCTGGGTTTTGGGTGCGTGTTTGAATAGACATATAATTAATAATAACAACAACAACAACAACAACAACAACAACAACATCTAAAGATGTGGATCTTGGTGGGGTTTTTTCAAACACAACTAATTTAATCCTAAATGAGCATAAACGGTTAGAAAACCAATTGAATCCCTTATTATGGTGGGGGATAAAGTATTAAGCGTGTTAAGCATCACCCTCAGTCGGTGCGATAACGCATGAACAAAACGGTTGGCTACACACAAAGTGCGCACTCGGTCCTAAGCAATCACAATTCTTCTTTCCAGGTGCACCTAGTTAAAAGAATGAGGTGAGAACGGACCAATTAGCTTCATATGAGATATACATAGCTATGTATGAGATATACACATTTATACTCAAAAGAGAGAAAAAAATACAAAATTAAAATACCAAACAAGCCCAGAGTTGATGAACAGAGCCTTTCAGACAGAGGCTCAGCAGCCTTTGACTACAGGTGCTCTTTAAAAAGAGAAATACTTAGCTAACGTGTTGCTTAGATTTACATTAGACAAACAACAGTTTATTCTTATTTTTATTTCTTTATTTATTCACTGTTCAGGCATTTATTTTTAGAGACTATTGTTTTTTTATTATTTTGTGCTGCATTAATTAGTTACTGAGCAGCAGTGAAGAACACTTTAAAAAGGAGTTTCCATCTGTTTTTTTCTGATGAAAATAATGAATGCTTGATAATCATGAAACCACGACTATTCCTCACACTATAATCATACAACCAACATCTATAATCGTTGCATCCTACATTGAGGATGGAGTCAAGCTCAACTCCCAGTCCCACTGCCAGTTTCTGGAAGACACCTTCTTCAAGCAGTGGTACAGGAAGAAGTCTGCATCCTTCAAGAAAAACATGATGTTCATGCAGGACAATGCTCCATCACACGTGTCCAAGTACTCCACAGCGTGGCTGGCAAGAAAGGGTCTAAAAGAAGAAAAACTAATGACATGGCCTCCTTGTTCACCTGATGTGAACCCCATAGAGAACCTGTGGTTCATCATCAAATGTGAGATTTTCAAGGAGGGAAAACAGTACACCTCTCTGAACAGTGTCTGGGAGGCTGTGGTTGCTGCTGCACGCAATGTTGATGGTGAACAGATCAAAACACTGACAGAATCCATGGATGGCAGGCTTTTGAGTGTCCTTGCACAGAAAGGTGGCTATATTGGTCCCTGATTTGTTTTTGTTTTGTTTTTGAATGTCAGAAATGTATATTTGTGAATGTTGAGATGTTATATTGGTTTCACTGGTGAAAATAAATCATTGTAATGGGTATATATTAGTTTTTTGTTAAGTTGCCTAATAATTATGCACAGTAATAGTCACCTGCACACACAGATATCCTCCTAAAATAGCTCAAACTAAAAACAAACTAAAAACTACTTCCAAAAATATTCAGCTTTGATATTAAAGAGTTTTTTGGGTTCATTGAGAACATGGCTGTTGTTCAATAATAAAATTAATCCTCAAAAATACAACTTGCCTAATAATTCTGCACTCCCTGTATAAGGACTCAATAAGATAACAAAAACATTAAATAGGACATCATCTTATTGCTTACACTCTCAGAAATAAAGGTATGCGATCTGTCACTGGGGTGGTCCCTTTACAAAAGGTACAAATTTGTACTTACAAGATCCATATTAAAACCTCAAGGGTAAATATTAGTACCTAAAAAGTACAAAAATGTTCTTCTTAAAGTTGTAGGTACTAATATATATATTTGAGGTACCAATATGGACCCTTTAAGTAAAAATGTGTACCTTTTGAATAGGTACTACCCCAGTGACAGCTTGTGTACCTTTATTTCTAAGAGTGCAGTATATTATATTGTATAACCGCAAATAAACCATGTATACGCTTGACCAACTCATGACATTAACTTTGTTTAATTGCAACACTTTAGATCACAGTTCTGACTTTAAAATTGCAAATTATAAACTTTTATTACTATTTATTCAACGATTGCACTAAATGCTGGAATCTGATTGGCTAAGGGTCCCTCTCAGGTGTTTGGTTATTGTCAGATTAGATTAGATTCAACTTTATTGTCATCACACATGTACAAGTACAAGGAAACGAAATGCAGTTTAGGTCTAACCAGGAGTGCAATAGCAGCAAGTGCAGGATACAGGTATAAGTTATAAAGTGCAGTTATAGAAACACTATGGTGATATTTACAAATGGATGTACTATCAACATTATATACAGGTTGTGTTAGCTATGAACAGATTTACAATAGATGGATAAATGTACAGGTTGCTATTAATAATCAGAAGTGTGCAGATAGATAAACATAATTACAAATGTATATGTACAGTGGATGTGTACATAATTTACAAATGTACATGTGCAGTAGGTGTGTACAGTTCAAATAAATGAATCAGTGCAATGAATATGTGCAATTTTTAAATGTGCAAATGTTAAGTAGTGCAGTGATTATGATGAGTCTGAGTTATGAGGAGAGGAGAGAGGGGTGTATTAGGGGGGCAAAAAGTCAGTGGGGAGCAGAGTTCAAGAGGGAGACAGCTCTGGGGAAGAAGCTGTTCTTTAGTCTGCTGGTTTTTGTCCGGGGGAGCCTGAAGCGCCTGCCAGAAGGCAGGAGAGAAAACAGTCTGTGAGCAGGGTGAGAGGAATCTTTAAGAATACTGCGTGCTCGGCGCAGACAGTGTTTCCTCTGGATGTCCTCTATGGCTGGCAGTGTGGTCCCTGTGATGCGTTGGGCAGTTTTCACCACCCGCTGCAGTGCCTTACGCTCCGCAACAGAGCAGCGTCCATACCAGACTGTGACACAGTTCGTCAGGATGCTTTCTATTGTGCAGCGGTAGAAGTTCACCAAGACGGCTGATGACAGCTGGTTCTTCTTAAGTTGCCTTAAGAAAAATAGGCGCTGGTGAGCCTTCTTGACCAGGCTGGAGGTGTTGGTGGTCCAGGAAAGGTCCTTGGAGATGTGGGTCCCCAGGAACTTGAAGGATGATACAGGCTCGACGGCCATCTCATTGATGTAGATGGGATCATGTGAGCCTGTTCGTCCCTTCCTGAAGTCCACAATGAGCTCCTTGGTCTTGTCGGTGTTAAGGAGCAGATTATTGTTGGTGCACCACGTGGCCAGATGCTGTATCTCCTCCCTGTAGGCAGTCTCATCATTGTTGCTGATTAGACCAATCACTGTGGTGTCATCTGCAAATTTGATGATGGCGTTGGATCTGTTCACAGGCCTACAGTCGATGGTGAAAAGGGAGTAGAGGAAAGGGCTCAGCACACAGCCCTGTGGTACACCAGTGTTGAGTGTGACGGTGGTGGAGCAAATGTGGTCTGATCTAACATTCTGAGGTCTGTTAGTCAGAAAGTCCATAACCCAGTTACAGAGAGACGTGTCTATATCCAGGTCTCTAAGTTTGATCATTAACTTAGAGGGTATGACAGTGTTGAATGCTGAGCTGAAGTCAACAAACAGCATTCGTGCGTAAGTGTTTTTATTGTCCAGGTGTGTGAGTACAGAGTGCAGTGCTATGGAGACTGCATCTTCTGTGCTCCTGTTGCCACGGTAGGCAAACTGATGTGGGTCCAGTGTGGATGGCAGAGAGTCTTTCAGATGTGCCAGGACCAACCGCTCGAAGCACTTCATGATGATGGGTGTGAGTGCTACCGGGCGGTAGTCATTCAGGCATGTTGGGCTGGAGTGTTTCGGCACTGGCACAATAGAGGTGGTTTTAAAGCATGTTGGCACAGCTGCTAGGTTAAGGGACAGGTTGAAAATGTCTGTGAATACCCCAGCGAGCTGTTCTGCACATGCTTTGAGGACACGCCCAGGAATACCGTCTGGTCCAGCAGCCTAACGCACATTGATCCGACTCAGTGCAGTGTAGACTTCTGAGGAGGTGAGTGTAATGGGTGAGTGGTCGGTTGAGGAAGTGATCCTGATGTAGGGTTCATTATTGTCTCTTTCAAAGCGGGCATAAAAGTCATTAAGCTCGTTCAGGAAGGAGACATTTGTGGCTGTGGGTGTGGAATGGCTGGGTTTGTAGTTGCTGATGGCCTGTATGCCCTGCCACATGCGCCGAGGATCAGAGTTGGAAAAGTGCTCCTCTAGCTTTAGCTTGTAGCAGTGCTTGGCCTTTTTGATGCCCCTCTTCAGATTAGCCCTGGAAGTGCTGTAGGCCTGTGCATCCCCTGATCTGAAGGCAGTGTTGCGTGCCTTCAGCAGGAGGCGCACCTCCTTGTTCATCCATGGCTTTTGATTTGGGTATGTGGTGATCTGTTTCTGGGTTGTTACACTGTCAATGGTGGTGTTGATGTATTCCAGAACAGAGGAAGTGTAGCTGTTAATGTCTGTGTGAGAGCCACATGTGGCCTGGGAAGCAAACATACTCCAGTCTGTGTGTTGAAACCTGTCCTGGAGTGTGGAGTCTACCCCCGCTGGCCACACTTTGATGGTCCTCACTGATGGCTTCACACGGTTGATGAGGGGTGAGTATCGGGGGGTGAGGAACAAAGAAAGGTGATCTGATTGACCCAGGTGGGGGAGGGGGGTAACAGCATAGGCTTCAGCCATGTTTGTGTATACCTGGTCCAAAGTCTTGTTTCCCCGTGTGTGACAGAAAATGTTTTGATGGAATTTGGGGAGCACTGTCTTTAAGTTTGAGTGATTAAAATCCCCCGCAACAATAAAAGCAGCCTCCGGGTGAGCAGTCTGTTGTTTGCTGATGGCTGCATGAAGTTCATTCATAGCAAGCTTTGCATCAGCATCGGGTGGAATGTAAGCAGCGATTATAAAGGTGGAGGTGAACTCCTGTGGCAGATAAAACGGTCTGCATTTGACCATCAGAAATTCCAGGTTAACAGAGCAATGTCTCCCAACGATGACAGAGTTTGTGCACCACGCTTTGTTAATATAAATGCATAATCCTCCGCCTCGGGTCTTACCGGAGTCATCCGCCGCTCTGTCTGCTCGGAATGTCTGATGCTCAGTTAAAGATACAGCGTTGTCTGGTATCCCGCTGTTTAGCCATGTTTCTGTGAAAATCATGACATTACAGTTCCATAATCTTTTGCTGTGGTTGATGCGCAGTCTAATCTCATCCATTTTGTTCACCAGGGACCGTACATTGGCGAGGAAGATGCTGGGTAAAGAGAGCCGGTGTGGTGTTAGCTTTAGCTTAGCTCTTAGCCCGCCGCGCTTCCCCCGCCTTTGTTTACGTTCCCGTCGCCGTCTCCGAGCACTTCTGCCCGGCCGGACAGAGCGCTCAGCATCGGGTGTCCTGGCGATCTCTGGGATGAGTCGTAGATTGCTGATAAAACTGTCCGAAATGCACAAACCAATATCCAAGATCTCCTGTCGGGTGAACGATGTAAAGGCATTACTGTTCTGCACGAACAGACCCGAAATGAGCAGGAAAAATACTGCAAAATTGCAGAAACTGGAGAGACGCCGAGCCTCGCGATGTGTACGCGCCGCCATCTTGGTCACACTATAAATGTGTGTCTTATCAGCTGTCTTATCTTTATAGATGTGAACTTTGCTATGCTTTGAGTTTATGATAATTAAAACTTTAGAGATCACAACATCCTGGTATGAATAAAACACACACACACACACACACACAAACTAAATCTGTATAGACACATTTCCAACAAGATCAACGGAAACAAAACAACAGAACAAAGAAGGATTTCCTGAACACACACACACACACACACACACACACACACACACACACAGAAGGGCTCCA
>CAIGQZ010032368.1:1389596-1402760 GCA_903798205.1 Danio tinwini
CACACACACAAAAACACACTCTCAAAAAGACAGTATATACACACACAATAGACACGCACACACTCTCTCGCATGCTACACGCTCACACACACACACACACACAATACACAGTCTCACACACACACTATACACAAGCTCACACTGCATACAAACTCACACACTACACACCCTCTCACACACACACACTCTCACATGCTACACACACACACACACACACTCTTACACAATACACACAGAATCACACACGCACACACACACACAATACACACAGAATCACACACACACACACACACACACACACACACACACTATATATGAATCAAATATTATACACACACTATCAAACACACAGTATACACACACACACACACTCTTACACAATACACACAGAATCACACACACACACACACACACACACACTATATATTAATCAAATATTATACACACATACTCCAACACACAGTACACACACACTATCAAACACACATATGTTAACAGACACACTTACACAGTCTCACACACTATACACAAACACACACTATATACAAACTCACACACTACACACTTCCTCACACATACATACACTCTCACGCGCTACACACTCACACCCTCTTTCACAATAACACACTATACACACACACACACTATATATGAACGCACAAATATTATACACACACTATCAAACACCCACACACACTCACAAACACACAGTACACACACACACACTACACTCATGCACACACTCAAACACACAGTATGTACACACAATTAAACACACTTTACACACACACATCATCAAACACACATATGTTAACACACACAGTCTTGCACACACACACGCACACTCTCACACAAACACTACACTCACGCACACACCCACAAACACACCATATACACACAATAGACATGCACACACAATCTCTTTCACTCTACACAATCACACACACTATACACACACTCAATATATATGAACTCACAAATATTATACACACACTATCAAACACCCACACACACTCTCATATACACTGTGCACACACCCTTGCACTCACACACTATACACAAACCCATACATTATATACACTCGTACACTTTATACAGAAATATCCGCTATATACAAACTCACACCACACACACACACACACACACACACACATATACTCTCACACATATACTCTCACTAGATGCGCACTCATATGTTACACACTCACACACACTAGATGTACACATACTCTCACTGATGAACATACACACATTATACACACAGACCCATGCTCATCCATTACTCTTACACACACACACACACACACACACACACACACACACACACACACACTCACTCACACTGTAGGCCTGCGTATACTTCAAGGCAAGTTATTCTTGTGTGTGTGTGTGTGTGTGTGTGTGTGTGTGTGTGTGTGTGTGTGTGTGTGTGTGTGTGTGTGACCCTCAGGTGTGTGTCGTCGCTCATCAATACTCATTCTCACACACACAATCTCATCAGCTCCTCCAGCAGTGTGTGTGTTCATCCGTCCAGATATTGTAGAATTTCATATTTACTGCAAAATAACCAGAAGCCACACTGTGTGTGTGTGTGTGTGTGTGTGTGTGTGTGTGTGTGTGTGTGCATATGTCTGTGTGTGTGTGTGTGTGTGTGTGTGTACCCGTTTGCTCACACTCGCTTCTGCATTATCAGACGTTCATCAAAGGTCAAAATGAACAGATGCTGGAGCGGGTCATAAAGCTGCCACACACACACACACACACACACACACACACACACACACACACACACACACACACACACACACACACACACACACGTCACCAGTTTAATGAGCAACAGACACACAGCTCTGAAAGTCTGATTATAAACTCATTTCTCCAGCGGTTCCTCTGGTAAACCAGAGCCAGGGTTATTCAGCCTCCACATCTATGATGGAGCACACGTACACACACCTGTGTTTACTGTATTGTGTTCATAGCGCTTCTGTTTAACTCACTATAGCATGAAAACATAACCTCAGCTCATATTAATGCATTAAACATGCACTCCATTCACTCATTCACTCTCCTTCAGCTTAGTCCTTTATTCATCAGGAGTCGCCACAGCGGAATGAACCGCTAACTATTCCAGCATATGTTTTACACAGTGGATGCTCTTCCAGCTGCAACCCAGTACTGGGGAACACCCATACACACTTATTCACACACACTCATACACTACGGCCAGTTTAGTTGATCAATCCCCCTATAGCACATGTGTTTGGACTGTGGGGGAAACCAGAGCACCCAGAGGAAACCCACGCCAACACGGGGAGAACATGCAAACTCCACACAGAAACACTAACTGACCCAGCTGAGACTCGAACGAGCGACCTTCTTCGTGCTGACCAGACTCTAATACTCCTGTGTTTATTCAGCCTGAGAGTGTTTCTCAGTAACACTGATGGGGTTTGGTGGACATACACACATCAAGCTTAATGAAGATGTGCTTATTTAAAGGCACAGTTCACCTGAAAATCAACCTGTTTCTAAACCTTTATGAGTGTCTTTCTTCTGTTTAACACAAAATAAGATACTCTGAAAAATGCTGGAGAAATACATATATATATATATAGCATTGTTGATGATATCTTCAGGATGTGTTCATTTGTGTGTGGAAGAGGCGCAGGAGCTTCAACATCCTTACCAACCTCACTATTCTTTGAGTTTGTTATAGAAGAGTTTCATTTTCTTTCAAGAGTGTTTTAGTTTAATGCATCCATCAAGGCGGCACGGTGGCTCAGTGGGTAGCACTGTGGCCTCACAGCAAGAAGGTCTCTGGTTTGAGTTTCAGCTGGGTCAGTGTGTGTTTCTGTGTGGAGTTTGCATGTTGTCCCCGTGTTGGCGTGGGTTTCCTCCGGGTGCTCCGGTTTCCCCCACAGTCCAAACACATGCGCTATAGGGGGATTGATCAACTAAACTGATCAACTGTAAGTGGAGGCCCCCCTGCAAATATATATATATATAGCGAACTGATAAACTGTACAAATGTTACGCTGCACGCACACTTGTATGAAGCTAATAGAAAGACAGACAGATATAATCCACACACATCACATGTTCATATACAGAAACAGCAGTCTTCTACATATTAGACAAAAATATGACTGAGGATAATCAATGTGAAATGTTTGCAGGGTCTGATAATAATGTCATTTTTACTTAAACAGATGAATAATAATTAGAAACTGTGGAGAACTGTGCCAAATTGCCAATACTTTGAATATAACTCATTGTCAGCTTGTGTGTGTGTGTGGGAGAGAGAGAGAACAAGTACGCGCCGTCTGCCTGTGGTTGTAAAGTGTGCTATAAACTATAAAAATCATACATATATATACGTTATTTAAGTGAAACTCATTTGGTTAAATCCTGATATCATTCCTTTTATGTCATTTTCTCACTTCACGCATCAACAAAGCAGAAGCGGTTGACTGCGCAGCGCGTACAGAGCATATTGCTTTTCACACTGGAAAGTGCATGCAGCGTGCAGATCTATCTATTGATCTACTTTAAAATGTTTGTAGTTATACTTTTCTTCTGGCCGCGGCAATTTCCTCCAACACAACTTCATCTGCAAGTCTTTTTATTGCTAATTATGTAGCCTGGCTACATCATTCTGTGCTTCTGCGTGCGGGTCACGGTGTAACCATGTGAAAGCTCTGTTAACATGGGCGCTGAAATAAAAACATTGCGTGTGCGGTGTAAAAGGGGCTTTATTTATCATTTGCTTTATCACCTTTTATTAAAGCGCAGAATGTGGATGGTTTTGTTGTTTCTGCTGCTAGCGCAGGCACTGAACCCCTGAAGAAAGGGGAGTTTTTTTGGTTTTTTTTAATGGTCATTTTTTTATCAGTTCATTGGTTAGCATCAGTTGCCATAAAAAATTACCAAAATAAGCAACCTTCTGGGGGCCCCCCCTGCAGTGCGTGCCCTGTGTGCCCTACCGCTACACCACTGTGTAGAGCTGAATTTTCAACATCAGAACTGGACAGAGCAGAGATCAACATCCCATAATGCTATTCACCTCCGCAAATGAACTGAAAATACAGAAATAGTTCATTAACAGATATTTTGAGTGTAGTCACCAGAGGTGGGACCAAGTCATTGTTTGGCAAGTCACAAGTAAGTCTCAATTCATTGCCCTCAAGTCCCGAGTCAAGTCCCAAGTCAAGGCCAACAAGTCTCAAGTCAAAGCCAAAGTCCTACGGTTTGACTTTCGAGTCTTTTCGAGTGTTTTTAACAGAAAATAAAATGTCTACAGATTCTGTATGGTTGTAAGATCTGTATTAATTAAACCTTTTTTATGAAAGAACATTGCTCAGATACAATAAAATACAAATGTAATTTTTGAGAAAGTGCTGAACAGTGCTGCGTCTCGTCTCCACAGCATATTCCACAAGACGAGCTTCACCACAATAGAGTCCATTTTGCCTCACATCACACAGAAACTGCAGGTCTACTGCTGTCTAATTCATTAAGTTTAGTTGTGCTCTGTTGTCTTTAGTGATCAACTTGTGATTAACCAAAACTACATAAAGGACCTCAATGAGGCAGCAGTAGACCAACAACTCCTGTATGCTGCAAAGTGAAATTGTTTTTTGTCAATTGAATCTCGTGTGTGCTGAAGAGATTAAGATGCAAATCTGTCTAGCAGCAATGTAAAATGGTGGCTCATATTCTCAATGAAGTAGACGACTTCATACAAACAATAACGTTGAAGAACTTTCTCTACGCTCTCTACCTTGTGTGATGCTCCTGCACTGATTTCCTCTGTTTGAGGACAAAACTGCATGTGAGCTCTCAAATATACGCTGCTCGTGTGCAAATTTTCTCACTCTCTCAAATATGCACTGCTTTCCAGTTATTTTCACATACTTTTATTGTACAGCATACGGTATATGCCGTGTCTAAAATTAATGAAACAAACAAATGAACAAAAGGCATTACTATTAACACACACACTCACTATACAGACTCTAATAATATCATTTATCCATATTCCTTTCTGAGCCACATTATTATTAAATCAGCTTTTTCTATTGATGTACATTAGGGTAAATGATAAATTGCCATTGCTGTCTATATTGAAGGTGTGTGTGTGCTGTCAGCGACGATCGGGAGGGGGTGGGGAAGTGAATCAGCTACGTCAGTGGCACCAATCAATCCACAATAATATAGTGGCTGCTATTTATTTATTTATTGAAATATTGTGCTGTTACATAAGTACATTTAAATTAATGTCAACAGCAAAATTATATTGGGGTGGCCACAGGGAAGGGGGCTAGAGTTTACACAGCGGGCCGTGGAGTAGACGCTGGATGTAAAGAATACATTTTATTTTAAAACATTTATTAAACATCCTAAAGGTGCAGCATACTAATCAAATAAAAACACTTAAACAAAAACTAACGCAAGCAGAAATGTGATAAAAATAAGGAAAAACTTAAGCCCACTGCACTATTTACTCCTAAAATAAATCTCAATATCAATCCCATTTCATCATGACAACTAAAATAAAGTCTTAATAAATAAAGTAATCTGTTGTGGTAATGCTGTAGTTGCTATGGTAACACAACATTCATTCATTCATTCATTTTCTTTTCAGCTTAGTCCCTTTATTAATCTGGGGTCGCCACAGCAGAATGAACCGCCAACTTATCCAGCACATTTTTACACAGCGGATGCCCTTCCAGCTGCAACCCATCTCTGGGAAACATCCACACACACTCATACACTACGGACAATTTAGACTACCCAATTCACCTGTACTGCATGTGTTTGGAGTGTGGGGGAAACTGGAGCACCTGGAGGAAACCCACGCAAACCCAGGGAGAACATGCAAACTCCACACAGAAACACCAACTGACCCAGCCAAGGCTTGAACCAGTGACCTTCTTGCTGTGAGGCGATAGCACTACCCACTGCGCCACTGCGTTGCCAGTAACACAACAAGTGTAATATAAACAAATGACCCAGTGCTGTTTTTTTTACACTATAGAGTATATTATACTACAATTCACCACACTTTACTGTAGTAAAACTACACTGTATTTCATTTGATCAGTTCACTATTCTTAACACTACAGTAAAGCATTCATTAACAAGTTGTAAATAATACTAGCCTAAAACATAGGCAGTATACCTAACACTCAAAAACACTGGTGTTTATTATAGAATTGACCTTAAAGGGCGCCTATGGTGAAAAATCTCCTTTTCAAGCTGTTTGGACAGACATATGTGTAGGTATAGTGTATAGAGCGTCATATTGGGCTGATATAAACACACCCAGTCCTTTATTTTCAATTTAACAACATAAAAACGGTGGAGCAATTGGAGCGGTTTTGAGATCGACCGCAACTTTACGTAGGAGTGCGGTTCCCCCGCCCACCAATATTGATTGACAGATGTGCATTACCATGTCCTCAGTATGTTGTTTCATGTCCACCATTTTCAGCGTGTGAGTCAAAGCGACGTCACCAAAGAAACACCCTTGCTCTATTTTTAGATGTAAGGCTCATTGGGCTCAACATTCACCACGTTATCGCTCTCCTCGCCGCCAGTGTTTGTGAGTTTTGGTTGGTTTGCATACATGTGTACTTTTCATTGCGTCTTCCTTAAACTTCAGCGGTTTGCATTTCCCGCGGTCACAGAAGCTCCCTGTCATCTTAACTAGGTGCAGCTGGAAAGTGCGACCGCGTTGCCTCACGTGCGCGTCCCTCCATTGGAAATAACGAACTAACGACGCGCAGCGCCATGCTTTTCGCGTTGTCGCGGGTGAAAGTGAGGACCGGGGGGTTCACTTACTATTCTGCCGCCTAGGTCGCCTCTATGGACGCGCTGGCCCTGCTCAGGACACTGTTCATATTTCTGCTGTGCCACAGAGCGTTATCTGAATAGTTTCATTTTAAATTACATGTGAATGTGCGCGTCTGGTGTGCCGTGTCGTGGCTCTGAGCGACGCATTCGGTGTATGATTCCCTCTATTTATAGCCTCAAGCAGGTCCTACACCAGAAGTGCCGCTCGGCAACACTTAGCGTCGCGCCACGCAGCGGCATGCATTTCTGAATTCTAAACATGTTTCTATCAGGGGACACACACCGGCACTGCAAGTGTGCAATACTTTCTACTGTCATGTGCGCGCCGTGTTGCGGTGCATCCGGTGTGTGATGCCCTTCAGTCACAGTTAATTCACTGTGCTTTATTAGTCTCGGTGTAGGCTACAAGTTCGGAGCTGTAAACTAGCACACAGCTGGCTGTAAAACTATACAAAGACAAATGATTCTGTACTCTCTGCTTGTTCTGTGTCTGAGTCCTACATGTACGTCTGAATGCTGGTACTCGTGTTGCTTCTCTCTGTCTGCCTGTCTATTGCAATACACACAGCGGGGGAGCTCTTGGGTCCGCCCCCTTGTTAAGTTGGGCGGTAAGTCGAAACTAGTTTTCATGTGAAGCAACACGCCCCTAAAACAGCAAACTGTAAACACGCCCCCAAAATGACACTTTAACACATCATAATAAAATAATCTGAATTGTGTTTTAAACTGAACCCTTAACTGGCACACTCAGAAGAGCCATAATATTAATATTACCTCTTAAAAAAGGGTTAAAATAGGTGCCCTTTAACCTTTCAAGTTTTTTGTGTATTGTTGATAAATAGTGTAGCAATATAGAAACCATATCAACATTCTTGGGATAACCAATTTAACAGGATTATGTCTGGAGAGCAAAAGCACGAATAGTATGAGGCACCAGAGTGGACAAAAGTCAAGCGAACGCAGAGAGACTAAATAATACGCGCGCGAGAGACCAAATGTACACGTCACGCGCATGAGAGACGGAATGTACGCGTCGCGCGCATGAGAGACCAAATGTACGCGTCTGGCACATGAGAGACCGAATGTACGCGTTGCGCGCATGAGAGACCAAATGTACGCGTTGCGAGCGAGAGAGACCGAATGTACGCGTTGCGCACATGAGAGACCGAATGTACGCGTTGCGCACATGAGAGACTGAATGTACGCGTCGCGCGCGAGAGAGACCGAATGTACGCGTCGCGCGCGAGAGAGACCGAATGTACGCGTCGCGCGCGAGAGAGACCGAATGTACGCATCGCGCACATGAGAGACCGAATGTACGTGTCGCGCACGAGAGAGACCGAATGTACGCGACGTGCGCGAGAGAGACCGAATGTATGCGTCGCGCGCGCGAGAGACCGAATGTACGCGTCGCGCGCGCGAGAGACCGAATGTACGCGTCGCGCGCATGAGAGACCGAATGTACGCGTGAGAGAGACCAAGTATTGGCACGGTCCATTGACTGTATAAACTAGGCTCGGTCTCTCTGCATTCGCTTGACTTTTGTCCACTCCGGCGTCATATAGTCACGTTGGATGCTGTCGAATCAAAACATTCTACTCTGGATGTCGTGCCGAATGCGCGCATGCTCTCTGGCAAACACACGCACAGAAAGAGAGAGCGGCAGAGTGGTCCGTGTCAACATACTTTTTATCTTTGGGCTTTTTATGGGAAGCAGCAAGTCTTCACAAGTCAATGAGTGCAAGTCCAAGTAAGAGTCACGAGTCATTTATGTTCAAGTCCAAGTCGAGTTGCAAGTCTTTTTATATTTTGTCGAGTCTAAAGTCATCAAATTCCACACCTCTCATAGTCACTACATTCTACATTAAAGGTGCAGTGTGTAAGTTTGACACCCAGTGGTTGAACTAGGTATTGCACTCCTGGATTAAAACAAATGCAAGCGCGGGTTGCCAGATTGAGGACAGGAGCGAGTGATTTAAACTGTGCTCTAAATAAAAGCAACGACACGTGATAGAGGGAATATTCTCCATATTAAAAGGAGTTTTAGTTCTTATGAACACCTGGAATTTATATTAGAAACGGCTTCTATTACTCACAGATGAACAACAGAAACCTATGACAGATCAGCTCAGGTAAACCTCTAGTGCTTTATTCAGTGCTAAATGCTAACAATGTGAGTCTGAATGCCATTTTACAGGACATTTATTGCCGTATACTGAAAGCATAAACCATTTGAGATTGAACTTTAGAACTAAACACATGAGTGATTCAGCATCTACATTTAATGATGTTAAAGAGGGTTAACATGTATTAATAGATTATAAACCTTACCGTTTGATGAGTGAGTGCATATTCTGTGCTTCTGAATGGCTGGATTTACATTTCTGTCGTGTTTTGTCTCCTCAAACTGCTCATCACTGTGTATCTCATCATGAAGCGTGTTGTTAAGACACGGGGTTACAATGTGACCTGCTCACCTAATGTTTACACTCCTAATATTTATATTATTTACTCATTAATAACCTCATGTGGAACTAAATTTGTCTCATTTTGGAGTCTACTGTCCACCGGAGGTTGCATTTCGGTCGCATTTCAGTCACAGACGCATGCTTTCAGAGCTTTTCAGACTGAATGAATGAAATACGCTGTTTTCCACCATCTGGCAACCCGGAGTGCTGAAATATAATTGGCTAAACTGGCATTGGGCTGATTAAAAGAACATAAACAGACAGTGTTCTGGCACTGAAAAGACATTTTCAAAGCAGAGTATCAGGCTTCAGCTATGCTCATCAGATAAACAGGTGTCCACTGAGCATGTTTCTGAATAGAAGAGTCTTTAGAAGATGGTGAAGCTGAAATAAGAGCTGATTAATGCCTTGTTTCCACTGAGTGGTACTGTTCAGTACTGTTCAGTACGGTTCAGTACGGGTCACCTTTATCAGGCTTGTGTCTCCACTGCCGAATGGTACCAATGGTGTCTTTTTGGTAGGTGTGGTGTTGGACAGAAAGCTGTAGTCAGCATCATTGTCGCTTGAAGTTCTCATATGAGAAGCACTTCTTACTAAACAAATGCTTTATATACGGAAATACTTCTGTATAAATGTTCATTACTCGCCTTTCATTATCACCAGCTCAAGTTCGCCATTTTAAATGTAGACGCGCAGCAAGAACATGCAGATCTCTGGAGAAAGTGAAGCCGCTCGCGCTTAGATTCTGCTCTTCTTCTTGGCTTTGTGGCTGATCATCAAGATGATGACAAGGTTTGTTTAAGCTCTGGTCGACCATGGCTCATTATTATATGTGTATAGTATTACGCTGTAATGTCTCGACTGTGTGTTTAAACATGGCGCTTCCTCCTTTGTGTTCATTCTCCTGCTTGTGCACGAGTGAGTGACGTATCTCTGTAAACCAATAGCGTTCAGCTGCGCGTCTAGCTCCGCCTTCTGGTACCCTTTTGTTGTGCTGCTGCCCTTCTGAAAGGAGACCCAAAATGTGTTACGCTACAGTTACCTTTTAGGTACCTTCTGACAATGGAAACGGCCATAAAAGCGTACCGAACCGAACTGCACTGTACCATACCATACCACTCAGTGGAAACAGGTCATAACTGGTCAGCTGTAAGTAAGCCTCTAGTGCACAGGTGTCAAACCCAGCTCCTGGAGGACCCCAGCTCTGCACAGTTTAGCTCCAACCCTCCTTCAACACACTCACCTGTAGGTTTCAAACAAGCCTGAAGGACTCAATCAGTTTGATCAGGTGTGTTTAATTAGGGTTGAAGCTAAACTGTGCAGAGCTACAGCCCTCCTGGAGCTGGGTTTGACACCTGAGCTCTAGTGTGACTCCAGAACACTCCAGTTTCAGCAGGACATTGCCAGAGAAAGCAGGAACTGCTCAGAGATGTGTTTCTGCAATGCACTGGATAACTGGATGCCTGTCAGATGCATTAAAAGTGTGTGTGTGTGTGTGTGTGTGTGTCCTCATTTCTCCATCTTCATTATCCGTCACGTCCGTCCTCGTCTTTGTGTGTGTGTTTGTCTGTCTCCGCTTCTCCTCTTTATTCTCCACTTCCGCTGCTTTCAAATGCGTCTCATGACATTTTAATGGTCAAATTGCAGGTTGCGTGCGTGAATGCGTGTGTGAGTGTGTGTGTGAGTGTGTGTGTGTGTGTGTGTGTGACAGCCGCTACAATAGAAGCGGTGTCATCTCGTCCTCCATCATGTGTGTGTGTGTGTGTGTGTGTGTTGGGTCATTGAGCGCTCGGACGGATCAGATCTGTCACCTGCTCTGCTCTCGTGGCCTTTAGGGAAATGTCAGTGATTTTCCCACCAGAGTTTTCACTTCATCACCTCTGACCCGTCAGCGCCTGCCGCTCCTGCTGGAGCTCATGAGGAGCACGCATGCACACACACACACACACACACACACACACACACACACACAACATAATGCAGATTATTCAGGACACACACATGTTAGTATTGGTGGTTTATGAGGACTCTCCATGAGAGTAAAGTATTATTTGTACAGTAAAAAGCACTTATCGTATGAGCCCACCCTCACAGCAGACCCGCGGCAGCCTCTTCATATCAAAACCTCCATTAGGTATGATTTCACTGCGTAAATACTGCTCTCACTCAGAGTTTGAGTCTTGTTTCTAGTCCAAATACATAAATATTCTTCAATCAAGAAGCATTTTCTAGACGAGCACAATATATAGTGTTGTTTTCAGAAATAATGAGTCAAAATGAAGAGAGTTTTACATTAATACAAGCAGAGTGATCTGACTATGGGGAAGCAGAGTAATCTAGTGTCCAAATAAAAAATAACATGACATTTCTTCCCCCATTGGCAGATTAAGGTAAGACTCACTTCATTTTGACTCATTATTCCTGGAGACAGGACCAAACTTTGAGTAAGAAAGTGTTTTTGCAGTGTTTAAAGTGTATTGAACTACAAGGACATCAGGCGTGTCCTCATAATCAGCTTGATAGAGAACAACTAGATCATACTCAAGTCATTATACAAAAACACTGTCCTTATAATCCAATAAAACCAGCACACACACAGACACACACACACACACACGCACACACACACACAGACACACACACACACACACACAGACACACACACACACCACAGACACACACACACACACACACTTTCTCCTCATTTATGGCTTTATTTCTGCTGTTAGTCTGTTTACAGTCATCATGAACACAGTCTGAGTGTCTGAATGGTGTTTTTAATGTAAATCAAAGGATTCTCGCAGCTTTGCCTAACAAATACAGCTGAAGCTGATATGATTCGCCCACTTGTGTAATGCTCATTCTGTTTAAAATATTTCTCCATGTGCTGTTTAACAGAGCAGGGACATTCTTCAAAGTATTTCCTATAATGTGTTCTTCTGGAGAAAGTCTTATTTGTTTTATTTGGGCTAGAATAAAAGCAGTTTTTAATTGTTTTAAACCCATGTTAAGGTCAATATTATTAGCCCTCTTCAGCAATATTAGTTACAGAACAAACCATCATTATACAATGACTTGCCTAATTACCCTAACTTTACCCTAATTAACCTAGTTAAGCCTTTAAATGTCACTTTAAGCTGAATACTAGTGTCTTGAAGAATATCTAGTCTAATATTATGTGCTGTCATCATGGAGAAGATGAAGACATCAGTTATTAGACGAGTTATTAACACTGTTATGATTATTCATGTGCTGGAGAATCTGTGATGAGCAGCTCTTGATAAATATCTGATGAAGGATTAAACTGACGGCGGAGGGCTAACAGTGTAGTCTTCAGCTGATATAAAGCAGATGAAGTGAGTGTGTGTTAGTTCTGCTGTGTGAGTGTGTGTTAGTGTGTGTGGTGTGATGACGGGACACTGTAAACAGCAGTATTTCTTCATCTGATCGATGTTTATTGAGCTCCACGTGTTCATCTGAACCTGAGATAAACCCGTCCAGATAAACTCAGCAGGTCTGCGTGGTGTCTGGTCCACTGCTAACATGCTTCACGAGGATCAAACTTCAGGCCTGAAGTACTATTCCAGCATGCACTCACCGGCCACTTTATTAGGTACACATCACTTGTACCGGGTTGGACCCCTTTTGCCTTCAGAACTGCCTTAATCCTTCCTGTCAGAGATTCAACAAGATCTGGAAATATTTCCTCAGAGATTTTGCTCCATATTGTCATGATAGCATCACGCAGTTGCTGCAGATTTGTCGGCTGCACATCCATGATGCCAATCTCTTGTTCCACCACATCCCAAAGGTGCTCTATTGGATTGAGCTCTGGTGA
>CAIGQZ010032375.1:0-10164 GCA_903798205.1 Danio tinwini
CACACTTGGCAATAAAACTGATTCTGATTCTGATTCTGATTCTGATTGCCATAGCAAACTGTGAGTTATGTAAACTTGGGATTGCCTGCTGGGTATTTTAAGTTGTGGTGTTATTTGTTTTTATATTAGATTTTTTTATATTTACTGTTGCACTAAAGTCTAAAAGTTAAGAATTTATGTTATTTATTACTTGATTGTTCAAGCTACCCCACAGAAGTGCTCTGTTGTTAAATGTTAAAATAAGGTAAAATAAAAAAAGGAATATCCTGGATCTGTTTATTTACTCTTCTTTATTCTTTTTTATGTATTATAGAAGTATCAGATCGGTATCGGTAGATGCTCAAAATCGAATCAAAACGACTTAGACTCGAGGACTTAAAAAAACAGATCGGGACATCCCTATTATACTCCCAGGGCCGTTTATATCAAAGTTGATATTTAGCCACACCATATTGGTGTTTTGTAACATCTAATTTTTACGAGGTGGGTCGTTAGCCCAACACTCAACCTGGAGAACCGGGACATACAGTACACACATACACTACAGACAATTTAGTTATTTAATTCACCTATAGCGCATGTCTTTGGACTATGGGGGAAACCAGAGCACCCGGAGGAAGCCCACGTAGTTACGAGGAAATGCAAACTCCACACAGAAATGCCAACTGACCCAGCCGGGTCTCGAACCAGCAACCTTCTTGCTGTGAGGTGACAGTGCTACCCCCTGCGCCACCGCGCCACCGATATAAGCATATAGTTTGTCCAAAAAGATTCAGATTTTGGCTATTTTGTTTATTTAATATGCACTTATAAATGCCTTACTTGTGGATCAGTGACGGTTAAGGGGTTAAATAATCCTAAAAAATATCAGCACAACTATCTGAAATTACAACACAGGAATTTTTCAGGAATTACTTTTAGCATCACTGATGTGTAGAGTAATGACATCTGACCTTTAGATATCATTTACAGTAGATAACATTAGATCACATCAGATAACATTTTAAAATAGATTAAAATAGAAAAGAGTTCTAATAGTATCTAGCTGCAGACCTACACATGCATGCAATCTCAGGCATGCAGTTTCAGACACATGCACTGGATACAGCTTGTGACGTTAGGGGTGGGGTTAGTTGTATGCATTAAAAGCATTGCATGCAGTCTCAGCTTGCATGTACATCAGGTCTGCAGCCAGATCATTATTAAAAAGTTTCTGCAGTGCTATTTCACATGATTATTTTTTGCTGCATTTTTTAATCAAATAAATAAGAGACTTTGTTATTTTAAAAGTCTTGCCATCTTCAAACTTTTGAAGTGCAGGTTATAAAATAATGTATTGTACTGTGAAGTGCTGACAGTTGTCACGGATGCCTTGAGCTGTTTGTAAACAATAGAAGCGTTCTGGTTAGCTTGAATGCTGATATGCTGTTTACAGAGTAGCGGTGAGGTAAAGCCCTGTGGGAACATTGGAAGGTGGATGGTGCTGCGTGCGTTCAGACAAACGTCAGAGCTAATCAAGACAGATGCAATGAGTCATTGCAACTTTCCTGAACACAGATTCAACAAGACACTTTTCTCTTTCTGCTGCTTTTCAACAGAACACTATTTTTGGTTGGTGAACCTTCCCCGTCTGCCTGAACTAACTGCTGGTTTCTTTCTAAATTTCCTTCCTCTTCTCATAACTAATATTCGAGACTCAGATCTGCAGTGTAGGTGTGTTACTGGCTTTTTTTTAAAGAAATGCTTTTAAAATGTAAAAAAAGAAATGGTCAAATGGTGACCAAATCTAGTGCTAAGCTAATATTTAATTTTAACATGCCGATTATTTGAAAAGCCTTATCATAAACATTCTCTTAACTGGAAATGATGTGCACAGATTTGAGTTATGGAGTCTCATGACCTTTCCCTTCTCTCTTTGCAGTAAAAACTGTATGATGGCCTTTCATAATAGTAAGTGAGAAGGCATTAGTGAGAATTAATTGTCCCCCGGCAGTATAATATGAGGGGTGTACATTAATCAGCAGTGGTTTAATAACCACCAAATACATTTCAGGCATCTCTGAATGGTGTGGACATTTCATTGAGTTTGTATTGCAGCAAACTCCAATGAAACATTGTAATACTGTAGGATCACTAGCGTTTATTAATATGCTATATTTTGGTTTGTAGCCTCTAACTGTCATTGAGTGCTTTTTATTTCTTGTGATCTGTGCCATTCTAAATTTTGTTCACATCCAACCATTTTGAAGTTTATGAAGTGTGATTAGCTGTGCACAGAAAGCTGTGATTTTGCCTAAAAGATCTCGTTTGATCAGATCACCTTTTTCCTCATTGCATTCGGGTCACTATTTAGTTTTTTTTTTTTTGGCAAAATTCAGACATGCTTTCACATTCTCTGCTACTGAACCTTCAAAGTGGTCTTTTTGGCTGCTATACGTCTTCTCTCACAAGTCTCGTTGTTCGTGTGGAGAATTCTGATAGACGACCTTTACTAAACTGAGTGGTTTGGTTTCGCTTCCACTTTCTGATATTTGAGCCAACGGAGCCTACTGGGATATTCACACACTTGGAATGGACTTCTTTTTTCCTTAATTTCACCATTTGTTGTGTTTATTAATAACTTATTAAGATTTCTCTTTAGTGCTTTGAGTCTTTGAATCCTTTAACAATGTGGTTTTTCAGCCAAAACATTATTGTAATGGTTCTCAGGTGGAAGCCAGCAGTGAGACTTTCACTTGTTTTTTAGTTTTGTTTTCTCAGATTTAACATTCAAAGAGAACACATTGTCTTTTTGGTTTTTGTTACACATTTGATGAAACAATGGCTATTTAAACTCATTAATATTTGATTTAGTGCCTATGAAAAAAAATCAAGCTGCATATGATATTTGCGTTGCAGTAAAATGGGTGAATTATGAGTTTGTGCTGTGTGCGTGTGTGTGCGTGTGTGTGTGTGTATGTGTGTGTGTGTGTGTGTGTGTGTGTGTGTGTGTGTGTGTGTGTGTGTGTTTGTGTGTGCGTGCGTGTGTGTGTGTGTGTGTGTGTGACCTCTGTTTTCAACAGCCTGAGCAGCTTGTTTCTTAAATGCAGGAGGACTAAAATACCTCTCATTTTCACAACAAGAAAAACAAAGGATAAAAGCAAATCGCCATCATTACATTATTAAGGAGATCTGCACAGTGGCACAGAAGCCCTTTTTGTGTTGTAGGATTGGAGTAAACAGTTCACAGATGCTCTTGAGTGCTGATAACTGGCTACTTCAACCTATTTGTGTGTTTTAATAGCATTCTGAGTGGGAGGTGTTTAAAATTGGATGGAAATATGAATCAGCAAAGATGCTGAAGGTTTTGTTGATTCATGACTCTTGAATATGTAATTAATTAAAGGGAAAGTTCACTCAAAAATCAGAATTCACTGACCCTGAAGTGGTTTCAAACCTTTTTGAATTTTTTTTTCTGCCTGACACATACTGTAAGAAGATATTTGAGAATTTTGGAAAACAGTAGCCTCTGATCTAAATATATTCTTTCAGAAAATATGATTTTGTGTTAAACAGAAGAAGAATCTCAAATAGGTCTGTAAGTGTAGAGTGAGTAAATGATGGCAGAATAAATTTTTGGGGAGGTGAAATATCCCTTTATGAAGTTGCTTTTGCAATAGAATCCATAACCTAAATGTTTAAGAATTTTCATATTCATTGTAACTTGACAGTATATTGGATGCTCTCCAATGGCGGAAATATGTACTCTTTGTTACACTGATGATGATTTACTAAGCATTTAGGCGTTTTAATTTACAAACTCTAACGTTATAGACTTCAACAGACGTGGGCAAATGAAACAACATTCCCTCAAGCTTTCACACATTTGTTCATATGTCCTTGAGTATAAGCATACCGATTTACATTTTTCCGTTTGGTATTTGAACATAAAAACTTAACTCACTTTAAATTCAAGGTATTTATAATCAGAGACACTCTATTGTAGTCAGTCATATGGCCTTGATGTTAACATCATGCACTACTGTTGTAGCTGCGGAAATGCTGCATAATATTTGGTGTCAAATGTTTTTCGTTAATGTAAGATTGGTTTATTTTTGGTCCTTTTTATACTGGTATTAAGAAGCATTTTGGTTGATCTGATCACAAATTTGCACATTATGAGCTGATCACTCACATAACTTTTTACTCCCATCTTTACAGTCAAACTTTCTTTTTTGGGGGGGTTGTGCTCTTGTGCTAATTTGCCAAGTTGTAGTAAATCTGGCATTTCTTTTTTAATCACTTAATATCTATTTTTGACCACTTGCTAGATTTCTTTGAGAGCAAGAGCTTTTAATGGTCTAATAGTGTGAAACAAGCTCATGAAATTTACGTATTGTTACAATCTGGACTTACAGAAAAATAATAAACAAAAAGTACACACTAAACACCCAAATGAAACTAACTAAATTGAACAAAATAACAGAAATAAAAATACAAAAGCTACCCCTACCTCCCTAACTAGGTATAAAAACAGGAGAAAATATGGTAACACTTTATAATAACTACACACTATGAACCATTTATTAGTCATTAGCAAATAGTGAATTCATTATCTGTTAAGCATTAACTCTACATTAATAAGCATTAGTTAGCAGTTTTTAACTGCAGCTACAAATGCTGTTTTAATTGATTTATAACCACATTTATAATGTGCTTAATAATTGCACTTTCATACTTTGTTAATGATTTATTCTTCATTACTATATTAAGTATTGCAATATTAACAAACCATTTGTATTTAAGAGTAGTTGGTGGTTTTTGTGATAATTCAGAATGAGTTAGTAAATGATTAATAAACTATTGAACAACGTTAAAACAACGTATTAATCAACGTTTATATATCGTATTATTCAGGGAAATAGTAATGATTACTATGTATGTTAATAAATGCTTTATTAACTCAACTTCATGCAGTTGTGTGACCTAATCTAAAGTGAGGGCTATTTATGCTTTATAAATCCTTTGTAAATGACATATAAAGGCTTAGTATCAAATAAATAATAATCTTTGCAATCTAAAATTTCTATAAAGTTTAAACATTGCTGAATAACAGGAGTGTCAAAATATGACATAAAATTGGATAAAACAACAACAATATAATAATTTAAGCATATAATAGGATGAAATGTTTAAACTGTACAGTAATTTTATTTCAGATAAGGTTGCAAAGATTTGTTTTTCATTTGATACAGTTTCATTTGCGTATCTTCAAACGAATATAAATTAATAATGTCATTTATGTTCTTTTTTCCTGTTTAGAATTTAACTGAGCCTTATATTGTCATTTATAAGAGATTTATAACGCATAAATAGTCCTCACTTTAGATTAGGTCAGAAAACTGGATGAAGTTGAGTTAATAAAGCATTAATTAACATAAAAAAATGAACTATTATTTTGTGCATGAATAAAATAATAGTAAGAATTTTAAATGTTAATTTTAATAGTTTATTAATCATTTACTAACTCATTCTGAATGATCCTAAAAAACAACCAACAATGCTTAAATAACAGGTTTGTTAATAATGTAATACTTAACTTAGTAATGAAAATAAATCATTAAAAAAGTATGAAAGTACAGTTATTAAGCACATTATAAATGTGGTTATATTACAAGAATACCGCATTTGCAGCTGCAGTTATAAACTGCTTACTAACGTTTATTAATGTAGAGTTAATGCTTAACAGATTATGAACTCACTATTTGCTAATGCCTAATAAATAGTTCATAGTGTGTAGTTATTATAAAGTGTTACCGAAAATATTAACAGAATGAATAATGTGGTGTCTAACCCCTACTGCCTCTTACCGTGTACAATATTTAATATTTACAATATTCACAAACAAACAAATAAAGCAAAAACCGAAATAATAGGAGGGGGAAACACGGATGGAAATACAACAAGGAGTCAAAACTTACACACTAACACAGAAAACATAATCACCAATAACACTTAGCAACAATATAATTTTATAGAACACCAATCTCAAAATAACAATACACCAACCAAAAATCGCTCTCTCGTCCCACGCCCATTTTCCCATATAATGAGCACAGACTCATTGAAAATATGTGCCTTAGCCTACATTTTTAAAATACCAATATAAAATGTATAATACAATGCTCCAGATACATTTTGTTGCACGTTTCAGATGCCAATTCCACTAGAGGGCGCTGTTTACATTTCTGCGAAACAGCGAATTGATTGTTTCAGATACACCTCCTTCTTGTGCATGCCCATGAGAAGGTGGGCTTGACGTACAGATCACCAAATTATTGTCCTAATCCCTTCCTTAAACCCAACCAATAGTGTCCTCAAAAGCATACAGAAGAGAAAAATGCACTGCAACCACATAGTTTTACTTAGATTTCACACTGCTTTTATTTCTATTGTGGAGCTGTACTTCACTGGACTCAAACCCAAGCGCTCTGCAAAGTACAACAGTGTACAAAGTGAGCTATTAAGCAAACTAATCACACCAGAAGTTGTCCACATGGAGATAGATAGGTGAAGCAAACTTATTTGATTACAAATCAAAGACATCATTGCATAGTTTTATGATATTTATTTTGGTGCTGTGCAAAGGACTGTATTGAAATGAATGGATTTAATGCCCCTGAAAATATCATCAGTGTGAAAAGGAACAAAGGAGCATGTTGGCACCTTACTGTCCTGTATCATAAATTTGACCTACAAACTGCATTCAAAGAATGTTTAAGTCTGTTTTTGCAGTTTCACAAAAATGTCAGCTGTATTATATATTTCCAATGAGCCTATGTTGCATGAACACAAAGGAAGCAAAAGAAACCGAGCAACTCTTATAGCCAAAAAAAGACTGTCGGATTATGATAGAATCAGGACTGTCAGTGAACCATGTGATGTTCACATTTGTTTGCCTTCAAACCAAACTTACAATTTGAGACAGCAAAGCTCAAATCCTGCTCTGGCAAGTGTGCTTGAACAACGGTTGAGAATTGGGCCAGTTAGCAGAGTTTGAGGTCCATGTTTTCACTTCAACCAACTAGAAGTGAAAGTGGACAAGCTTAAAGTATGCCATTAACACAGAACTTTTGAATTTTGCATTGTGTACTTGTGATCAGATAAAAAAAAATCATTAATATCAGTTGCGAAATTGTTGTAAATTTAAGAACATACTGTAATGTTCTTTAGTAGGCACATAACCTTTGAAAATCAAGCTTATCTGAAGCAGATTTGAGGAGCATAAATACAAGTGTATAATTTGGACATAGAATATTGGACCTCAGATGATAGATGATGAAATGTAAGCTCACAAAACAACTGAAATGGATTCAGTTTGCAGTATTGAATCAATTTGTCTGTATACTTGCATATGTGATGAGTTGACGAAAAGCATGAAAACAACTCACAATTGTTGCTATAGCTAAGCATTAGACTTATGGTACACTACTGGATTTCTTTGTTTTGATGTATCTGTTGCAGCGAATGGCAACCAGACACATTTTCACATCTGATATTTACAGATCTCTGAAGGAGTCAAGCTTGTCATGACTTCACGGGAGATTTTACAAAAAAAACATGTAGATGAAGGTGAAAAAAAATCACCTTCAACAAAAATAAATTCATTTGAAGCATTTGAAGTACAAATAACAAAGAGCATGTCACTGTCAAATCTGCAGGACAAGACAAATTGGCTGTTTAAAATGCAGGCAGACTATTAGAGGTGACGGTCATGGCCAGTGTCTAGATTTTGGAAGACCTGTCAGACTATATTTATGATGCCACTCCACATAAATTATGTTTGATGGTAATGCTAACATGCTGCATCTCTCTAGTGGTGGTCTGAAGGATTTTACACAAGTGCAGAAATCAGGTGTGCCTGGTTATTTTCAGTAGAGATCCATGAAAAAAAAAAAAAAAAGAACAATCAGGAATAAGGACATGTGAAAGCCTTTGAAAAATACAGTGCACGTTCATCGATGCGCAAATGCTTTTGTATATTTTTCGATCTCACTGTTTTGCTACTGTGCTTCTCTCCAATTGCACAGGCTCATACCTTGAACCATGATTTAATGTGACAGCGAATGTCTGTTTGGAGTATGACTCATGATCCCAAATGAATACAGAAAGTCACAATGTTTTCTGTTCATTTCCAAACTTGGAAATAGTTCACTTTCCCTAGTGACAAGAATTTGATTTTCTCTGAAATTTACCCACTTCGAAAATAATTTGACTTTTTACAAGTTTTATACATCACCAAGGGCTGGGAAGGATATACTATAATCGGTAGATTGGCTGATGGTGATGGTGCTGTTGGTGTCAGGATATTTTACACCTAATATATTTCAGCTTCTCGTGTACATTCATTTTATATATAGAATCTTTTAGTTAGGTGGCTCTGGGATTTCATGGTTTCTCTGATTGTTAATTTACACTTTGAAGGCAGTACATTTCAAAAATAAAACATTAGTTTTTTTTTCAGCAGAGGTGCATTATTTACAGATCTAAATCAACAATATGTGTTAAGATTTTGTAATTATTTAGTAATGATACATTTGTGGAGCTGCGCATCGATGGATTTGCTCTTCAGTGTTTGGACTTTCAGCAGTGAAATTGAAACCACACTAAACTGAACTTCAACTCTGAAAAACAGACTGACACAGTTTCAATTTACTAGAACTTCTATGTTAAGCTGCCTTGACACAGTCTACATTGTAAAAGCGCTGTAGAAATAAACATAAATGAAATTGACATTTTTTACATAAAATATATATATATATATATATATATATATATATATTATTCATGAATGTATAATTTTTACTTTATTGGGCAATTATATTATTTAATAAATGCAATTGTATTTTGTATTTTTTATCATTATATATTTTTTTTAAGTCTTAGAATTGTATAATTTTACAAAAATATTTCAATTTCTAATTCAGTTCTTTTAATCTTTCTGTTCAATTAAACCCTTCCACAATCTATTTCCACAATAAACCACAAGCCAAATCTGGGGCTTATATAACAAAATAATATGATAACGGTCCAAAAACTAATATACCCAAATGTATATGTAATAGAGAAATATTAAATACAAATTTAAAAAAGAGGAAAAATCAAGAGAAGCAAAAGAAAAATGAAAAATGTTGTTGAAATTTTGAAGGTGGTATTTTTTTTATTGCAATATTTTGCCTGAATTTAATTGTATTATCTTTCAATTTCTAAATATGTTTGGTGACTAAAATAATATTGTAATAAATATATCTGTTTAATAAATCTGTTTTGTTTAAATGAACCGAAATACATTGCCTATCTCTACTGAGAAATGGATAAAAATATTCATTTTCAAAATGGGGTGTACTCAATTATGCTGAGCACTGTATTAATATCTGAAGGATCATTTGAAACTATTGACTGGATCTGTCATGATCACCAGCGATCCATGCTTCCAGATCGCTGGTATACACATGCCATCATGCACCTCACTCACACCTGTTCCTGATTTACCATTGATTGCACACATTTATCATGCATATTAATGAAGTTGCACCTTATTCACAACAGAGCGCACTGATTGGTTCAAACTAAGCCTTTCTCATGAATCAATGCTGAAAACTCTAAGGCGTTGTATCGGCGTGATGTAGTTTCTAAATTTCTCCTCAAACCGGAAGATGAATTTGCTCAAAATAACTAAAAAACAACCAGTTTTCACTTTGTAGTGAAACAAATGTGTCCTAATAGTGTTTTAGCAATGTGGGACATATTTATGCCTGTCAACATTTCACAAAATGTGTTTTGGTGTTTCGTGACCCTTTAACCACACTTCTGGATTGTCCTCATGCTTCTGTTTGTACCCGATGACCGTTGCCTGTCTAACATCTCTTAATAAAGCTGCCTGTGGATTCTCACTTCCTTGTCACCTGACTGTCCTTAGTAACAGGATCAATGACTGCAAAACATTCAGCTTTATTCACATAAATCATAGTTTATAATATATTAAAACAGAAAATAGTTATTTAGAATTTAAATACTTACTGCAGTTTTTTTGTATTAAATTAATACACACACACACACACACACACACACACACCCCCACACACACACACACACACACACACACACACACACACACACACACAC
>CAIGQZ010032382.1:361-27755 GCA_903798205.1 Danio tinwini
TTTATTTATTTATTTATTTATTTATTTATTTATTTATTTATTTATTTATTTATTTATTTATGTAATCATGTCATTTTAGCTTTTTAATTTTTCAAGTTTTACTTTCATTCAGCAACAGCTTTCGTTCTCAGGGGGGACTCGATTTCTCATGACACCGGACAGCGTAAACGTAATTCACAGATTTTAACTTTCTGAATCATAATAATAAATAATACATATTTTTGAATACAACACAACACACTCTAAGTGGTTCTATCACTGTGTTTAATCCATTCTGTGCAATGTAATGTGTTTTATATTGGTAGTTCATTTTGAAATAAAAATAGCGAAATATTCATTAGGAGTTACATTTATCGCTGGAGGAAACAGCTGTGCTGATGAGGTGAGCAGGTGATACAAGTGTTTCTGTAGCTTGAACTGAAAATAAGCAGATTTTATAAAAATTTATTGATAAACCCACACGTGGTTTGCTGATTAAATGAAAAACGAAAGACTGGGAGGAGCCGAATTTCGCTTTCGTTTTCTTATCAAAAAGGGGACTGAGACAATAATTTAGAGCACAGTTTATGAGCTAATCGCAAAAGTTTTAGGGGGGCTAAGTATAAATATAGGCTACAAAGTGTTTCTGCAGACTGTTTTTATCAAGCATGATTATAAAAAATTTAATTAATTAATTTTTACTATTAGAGGCTGGTTAGGAGTCATAACATAATCACACCTTAGCAAATAATGAGCTAATGATTAATTTAAGTAGACAACTGCAAGTTGAAGTGCTTTGACTATTGTGGTAGTTAACACATGAATTTACATCATTAGGTAAAATAATATGTTATTAGTGAATTAATGCATTGCAACTCATTTAATAACTAATACCAATTAGTAGATTACTTAATCTATAAATCATATAGAAATATATATGGATCCATTTTAATTAATTAATTTATAGTTAAGCTCTTCATGTACACTAATACATAATTATCTGTTCATTAGTTAAACATTAATTAATGCATATTAGTGCATCAATATTGTGAAGTGAGTAGATTTCCTCCCACACATAAAAAGGTTAGGAAATGATTAATATATAATTTGGGTGGCATGGTGGCTCAGTGGTTAGCACTGTCACAGCAAGAAGGACGCTGGTTCTAGTCCTGGCTGGACCAGTTGTGTGGAGTTTGCATGTTCACCCTGTGCTAGGGTGGGTTTCCTCTGGGTGCTCCAGTTTCCCCCACATAGGTGAACTGAATAAGCTAAACTGGCTGTAGTTTATGAATGTGTGTTTGTGTGTGAATGAGTGTGTATGGGTGTTTCCCAGTACTGGGTTGCGGCTGGATGGGCATCGGCTGCGTAAACCATATGCTGGAATAGTTGGTGGTTCCTTCAGCTGTGGCGACCTCTGAAATAGAGACTAAGTTCAAGGTAAATGAATGAATGAATACACTGAATTTAGTGTTCAATCACGTTCATTAAGCAATAATAATAAGCTTTTTATTTTTACCAGTTTTATATCGGAGCAATCGTGCTTTTCATGCATTGTGCACATTGTGTTCATGGAGCAAAAAAGCATAAAGCATCACAGTTAAAACCAAAAGCCTTTCGGCATGAGGAAATAAAATATTTGTTCATTTTGGTGGAATGTGGTTGTACAATGACACAGCAGATCTGTCAAAGTGTCATCTAGAGCACTATTTGCACGATATTAATACTATGAGGTACTCTATTCATTTGGACAAAGTTGCCTCAACTCAAAACTTAAACTTAATGACTTTTATAAGGGGTTTAAACACAACTGTGTGGCAGCAGTGTGTGAATATAATCAGCTTCTAACACTGCAGAAACACCTTGATTGACATTCTTCCTTTGTAAGTGTCATCAGAGGAGGGAAAGCCCTGAACTGAAACTTCACACACAGGTACATCAGAGACTTACACCTTATAAAAGGAGCATAGTAGATCATCTGTAAATAAAGCGCGGTACTTGGGTTAAAAGTTGAGTCAACTCAAAAAAGCACTGCAGCAAGTTGCCCAACAATTTAAAGTTGAGTCAACTTTTACAGTGTAATAGATGCAGAGGTTGTCTGTGTTCTTCAATATGTAAGACTTTTTCATTCTTCAAATATCTAAAAAAAAACCTAGAATGGTGTTATATAATTTGACTTATGCTCTTACGTGAACCCAAATATTCGGAGAATGTGCAAATCCAGAAAAACAAGCAATTTTAGCTAGTGTTCGAAGCATGTTATCATTTTTGCGGATGAAAATAAGCATTGAACATCTCACAATTTTTCTCAGAAAACATATTCCTAAAGGTGCTGTTGACTTTTTTTGTCCCCGGATGTTGGTAACAACCAAAAGAAATCCATATTTGCAAAGAAAACAAATCCAATCCCAGGTAGCAAAGAATTCTGGCCCAGATTTGGCATACAGCTGGCACAGCAGGCATTCATCCGTCACTGGCATACAGCATGTGGGCCAAACATGGCCTGGGTTTGGCAGAGATGGCACCATCTTTAAGGCGGCACACAATATTTGGATCAGATGTCAAATGTAGTACTTGGCCCAGATGTTAAAAGTTGATATTTGGGCCACGTAAGTTTGGCCTGCCTTGACTCACATTAACCTGACTAAGACTTGACCCAGATAGGGTTTACGTTTGGCCCTTGCCTGGAAGCCAAACGTGGTCCAGTCATGTAGATTGGTCCAGTCAAAACTAGATTGTGTGGCCAAAGCTGGGCCAGAGAAATTTTGCTATGAGAGATTAGTTTCAGTGCTCAATTATTTGTGAATTGCGAGGTCCCGGAACAGATCCGGGTAACGGATCCGGCATGTAACCCGAGGATCGAGAGGTGTCGCGCATAAAAGTGGAGAGCGGGGGAGGGGTTTGGGTTGGTATGGTGGATGGCGGAGGGGTGTCGCAAACAAAAGTGAAGAGAGTTGCGGAGGCGTGGAAGAAAGTGAAAGTAAACAGCAGACTGGGGAGGAGGGAGGTTGAGGAGGGGGATCTGTAAATTGAGGTGCCGGATCAGATTTTAAAAGTGCCGGATCCAGAGTGTTCCGACACAAATTAAGCCCTGATTAGTTTACAAATGAAGTTCTGTGTAATAAAATGAAATGACGCAGGGAAAAAGGTATTGAACACATGAAGAAGGGCATGTAGAAATGCAGTGAAAGCCCAGACAGCGTCTGAAATTTCTCAGTAGTTTATCAGAAACCCCCTGTGCTCTTCCTCAGTGTAAATGAATATCAGCTGCTTGAGTCCAACATCTACATAAGCAGGAGGATCAAGATGAATCCAGGGTGGACATTTCAGCAAGACAATGATCAAAAACACTCAATTCAAGGAAACTCTTGAATTCTTTCAGAGAAAGAAAATCAAGCTGTGGAATGGCCCAACCAATCACCTGATTCGAATCCAATAGAAAATACAAAATAAAGCTCAGATTTGATAGACGAGACCCACAGAACATCAAGATTTTGACACTCTGTTGAAGTCTGTGAAAAACTAAAAAAAAAAACCACCTGAGCAATTTGAGAGACTTCATTCTCCATACGAGAAGTGTCTTTAAGCTTTATTATAAAAGCCACAGTCATTATGCTCGTCTAAATTTCATTTATTAAAAAAAAAACATACAGGTTTCATTTTTCAAAATGAGAAAGCCATGGTGTGCAAAAATCTTTCAAATGCATTAGCAAACCTGAATGACAAACGTTTGAGGATAATAACATTATTCTTTTCATACTTTGACATTTTATTTTTTCCAACAGTTATTTGAAAGTTAAGTTATTAAGTGAAACTATTTGAAAGTTGAGTTACTAAGTTATACCCTACACACATATTTAACATTTGAACTTCTGTAAATTACATTTGATGCTGACACCAAAATACAAAGTCCTCTCTTTGACCCAAGAACACCAATACTAGAGTTTTCTTCTTCTTTGCAATATACAAATACTTCAAGTAAAGGTGAATATGCCTTTTACGTTTACGCTAAGCTCACTAATCCATGCTGTTGATTTAGATTTACATCAAAGCACAAATATAAGCAAAATCTGAATCATAAATGGACTAGCAATGTAAATATTGAAATATCACAATGGGTGTCATTAGACCATCAAACACACACACACACACACACACCTGAGAAGTAATCTCCGTCTGCCTTTGAATCACTTTCAGACAAAGGATGTTGTGTGGGAAACATATTTAATTTTATTTAATATAATCACATCTGTCTGACGTCAGTGTTGTGACGTGTGTGTGTTTGTGTTGATGTGAAAACCCATAATCATGCTGACTGGCAATCATCTCGTGTTCACAATACAAAAATAGCTCAAAACCTCCTTGGACCCGTCTGACATTCCTGCAAACTGACACCTCGCTTTACACACAACAATTCGCTGTTTAATTTGTCAGACAATTGTGGAACGGCTCTAATCTTTCCTGATATTTAATACTCGTGTCGTCATGAATGATCGTGTTCCTGTTCAGTTCATTGTTCAGCTTGTTCTCCTGCAGATTTCATGGTGGGATCAGGGTGTGTAAAATTCTTCTGGATTGCTTAAACACATTTATAACAACTACACCTCATACTGCATTCTTAAAACTGTAAACACAAAATCTCCCTTCCTGCATTTTCAGGAAGCTCTACACTCAAAACCGTTCACTCATGCTGAAAAAAACAATCAAACTTTACCCTCAGACATCACACACAAGGCCTCAAAAACACACATATTACTACATACGTCACGATCTTGCCAAGTACGATGAGATCCTGAATTAACACCTATGTTGATCCTGGAACATTATTTTTGTTGGAAAATATAATCCACACCTATTTCCAACCCCTAAACCCAAACATAACTGTAAATTATTCGCAAAAGCAGATGGAATTGTTAGGTAATGATCATTTAGAAGTGCATAAACCAAACTGTAAGCATAAAGTTAACATAAATGGTAGAAGTATCCCTTAATTCTGATTGGCTGATTGGAACGTTGTTCCAGGATCAACATAGATGTTAATTCAGGAACATGCACTTGGTGAAATCAGGTTTCACACTCAAAACCGGTATATAGTCATTAAGTCATCGGCCACTTTATTAGGTACACCTGTCCAACTGCTCGGTAACGCAAATTTCCAATCAGCCAATCACATGGCAGCAACTCAATGCATTTAGGCATGTAGACATGATCAAGACGATCTGCTGCAGTTCAAACCGAGTATCAGAATGAGGAAGAAAGGTGATTTAAGTGACTTTGAACGTGGCATGGTTGTTGGTGCCAGACGGGCTGTTCTGAGTATTTCAGAAACTGCTGATCTACAAGGATTTTTAAGCACAACCATCTCTAGGGTTTACAGAGAATGGTCAGAAATAGAGAAAATATCCAGTGAGCTGCAGTTCTGTGGGCACAAATGCCTTGTTGACGCCAGAGATCAGAGGAGAATGGCCAGACTGGTTCCAGCTGATAAAAAGGCAACAGGAACTCGAATAAACACTCATTACAACCGAAAACATCTCTGAAAGCACAACACATCAAACCTTGAGGCAGATGGGCTACAGCAGCAGAAACCACAGTGGGTGCCACTCCTGTCAGCTAAGAACAGGAAACTGAAGCTACAGTTCGCACAGGCTAACCAAAATTAGACAATAGAAGACTGGAGAAACATTGCCTGATCTGATGAGTCTCGATTTCTGCTGCGACATTCGCATGGTAGGGTCAGAATTTGGCATCAACAACATGAAAGCATAGGTTCCTCCTGCCTTGTACCAACGGTTCAGGCTGGAGGTGGTGGTGTAATGGTGTGGGGGGATATTTTCTTGGCACAATTTGGGCCCACTAGTACCAATTCAGTATCGTGTCAACCCCACAGCCTACCTGAGTATTGTTGCTAAGCATGTCCATCCCTTTATGACCACAGTGTACCCATTTTCTGATGGCTACATCCAGCAGGAAAACGCACCATGTTATAAAGCATGAATTATCTCAGACTGGTTTCTTGGACATGACAATGAGTTCACTGTACTCAAATGGCCTCCACAGTCACCAAAGCTCAATCCAATAGAGCACCTTTGGGATGTGGTGGAACGGGAGATTTGCATCATGGATGTGCAGCCGACAAAATAGCAGCAACTGCGTGATGCTATCATGTCAATATGGAGCAAAATCTCTGAGGAATATTTCCAGTACCTTGTTAAATCTTTGCCACAAAGGATTAAGGCAGTTCTGAAGGTAAAATGAGGTCCAACCCAGTACTAATAAGGTGTACCTAATAAAGTGGCCGGTGAATGCATCTACAATATAGTTAATAATGATATATATAAAGGTCAACTGTATACAGGTTATAAACAATAGATGCAGTGAAAAGGAAAGCTAGAGGAAAAGTTGGATAAAGAGGAGGAAAGACTACTGTCATGTGGTCAACCACGGTTTGCCAGTGCAGGAGACCGGACAGAGAGTTTATTAAAAATAGCAGGAGCACCGAGAGGGATAAAAAAGAGATGGGCAAAACCTGCACCTCCATCTGAGCATCTCTGTAAAGTTACACATCAAACAGAGCTGCATTAATCAATACGTGCATTTTGGTCTTGAGGCCAACGGATTTAGTCTGTAAGATCTGGTGAGGTCATCACAACACAGTTTACTATAAAAATATAAATGTTCAGACGTTCAACACACAGCGGATGCTGGAAACAAGCAGCAGCGCAAAGCAAGAGTAAAGAAGACTAGATTGACATCTGGTAAAATCAACTCTTTTAATAACCTAATGCTTCACCAAATATTGCTTATTTATCTGCTTTTCATGAAGCAAACTTAGTACGTTTACTTTCAGATTTGACAAAATTACTTAAAAGAACTGAACAAGACTGATAATAAAGCACAATTGTGATTTAAATGAACTGCTTTAGCTTCACTGTTAGAAAAAGAATTGAAAATTGGACCTTCATAGTATACACTCTGAAAAGCAATTAGTTACTTTACTAGTAAACCTGCTGTAACTTGACCTGTTGTTACTCTGTGATCATTTCCCAGATATCGGAAATAAAGAGCAATCTGTCAGTGAAGATGTTGGCTGCATTGGCACTGGTTTTTCTGGTGTCCAGTGTGAGCGAGGGACGGACAGTGGGTAAATGTGAGCTGAAGTCCCTACTCCAGGCAGGTCTGCTGGGAAATCCTGAAGGAAACGGTGGTAAAGTTGTCAAATGTCACTCCTGCACCTGGAAATGTCAATTCTGCACCTGCAAATGTAACTGCTGCACCTGGAAATGTAACTAGAAATGTAACTGCCGCACCTGGAACTGTAACTGCTGCCCCTGCAAATGTAACTAGAAATGTAACTGCTGCACCTGTAAATGTAACTCCTGCATCCGGAAATGTAACTAGAAATGTAAATGCTGCACCTGCAAATGTAACTAGAAATGTAACTACTGCACCTGCAAATGTAACTAGAAATGTAACTGCCGCACCTGGAACTGTAATTGCTGCACCTGCAAATGTAACTAGAAATGTAACTGCTGCACCTGCAAATGTAACTCCTGCAACCGGAAATGTAAATAGAAATGTAACTGCTGCACCTGCAAATGTAATTGCTGCACCTGCAAATGTAACTAGAAATGTAACTTTTGCCCCTGCAAATGTAACTAGAAATGTAACTGCTGCACCTGCAAGTGTAACTAGAAATGGAACTGCTGCACCTGCAAATGTAACTAGAAATATAACTGCCGCACCTGGAAATGTAACTGCTGCCCCTGCAAATGTAACTGCCGCACCTGCAAATGTAACTGCTGCCCCTGCAAATGTAACTAGAAATGTAACTGCCGCACCTGCAAATGTAACTGCTGCACCCGGAAATGTAACTAGAAATGTAACTGCCGCACCTGCAAATGTAACTGCTGCACCCGGAAATGTAACTAGAAATGTAACTGCTGCACCTGCAAATGTAACTGCTGCACCTGGAAATGTAACTGATGCCCCTGCAAATGTAACTGCTGCAAGCGGAAATGTCACTAGAAATGTAACTGCTGCACCTGGGAAAGTGACTACAACTTTGTCTGGAAAAGTCACTGGCAGCGTGACTGTGCCCAGGGTTGCCACCACCAGCGTGACAGTGCCTACAGTGGCAACCGTGCCCAGAAATCCAAATGTAGATGTGAACTTTATCGCCAAAAGTAAGTGTTTTGCTAGGCTAAATGATTTCAGGTGAATAGTAAACACAGCAAAAACTAATGTTGAGTGTGTTTCTGTGTGTCTTTCAGTCGGCTGCTCTGTGGAAATAATCTCAAAGTTCAACACCGGCCTGGTCACCACCACCAAAAGTTCAGCAACTCCTGGCAAGCCTGGAAGAAGTAATCTGAGAGCGTATCTGTTTGGCGGCAGTCCCGACAGCTCAGAGAGTTCGGAGAAAAAGCAGACTGTCACCACGACTCAGTTCGGGATTTTTCAGTTTAGCGACCAATTGGCCTGTGATTCCGGATCTGGCCACAGTCAGAACCTGTGCGGCATCAAGTGCAGAGGTGAGTAACCTGATCACAACTTAGGATTATCACGATACTGGAATTTGGTACCAATCGATACTGATATTTTAAAAGCATCCATTTCCCGCTAACATTTGAGCACTGTTGAGAAATAACTGTGATTGGCCGTGAAGGTCATCAGTTCACCGAACTAACCGCTGTTTACCAAGTGTAACTACAGATACAGGGACACTGGAGTGTTTTAAAGCTACGTCGATCAGCTGGTTTGTTTATAAGCTGACATACGAGCAATCCACTGATGAATCGAGGCTTTAAAATGCTCCAGTGTCCATGTATAATGGTGAAGGTTACTTTAGAAAGTAATGCATTACAATATTGAGTTACCCCCCAAAAAAGTAACTAGCTGCAATATTTAGTTACTTTTTATGGTAAGTAATGCCTTACGCTATTTTTGAGTTACTTTTTCTTATAAGGCTGAGGCTTGATCTGTTTCAGAACTTGAAGGGTTTTTTACTTCTTGACATTTAACAACATGACTACGGTCATTTTAATTCAGCAATTTATTTTTTAAAAGCTAATTAATTAAACTAAAAAGTAGCTCGCATTACATAAAAAAAATGTAACTCAACTATTGTTGCTTAATATTTTTAAGTAATGCGATACTTTACTTGTTACTTAGAAAAGTATTATTATTATTACGTAACTCATGTTACCCCCAACACTGTTCCACGCAGTAGGTCCAGCCAGGGGCTTAGCAACCTGGGAGGGTGGGGGGGGGGGATATGTCACCGTCATTTTTTGAGATAGACCATTTTGAAACAGGTGATTAATAGTAAAATGAATGTAAAATTTAGGATCTCATTCAGCTGTCCCCCGCACTTTTAAAATGTCCGCTACACCCCTGGGTCCAGCATACACCATTCACTGTATCTTGATGCTAGTGAAGAGTGAGCGAATCGTTAATGTGATTCAAGAACGTTGAGTCTATTCAAGGGGTGATTTTTTCAATAACGCATGCGCACATTGCACTGGTGGGGGAGAAGATTTGTTTCTTTTTCAAGTCTTTTGTCGGGTTTGAGTCGTTCGTCATCGCATGATAGACAGAAGCCAATCCTATCTACTCAGAACTGGAAAAAGATTCAAGTCTATCTCATGAGAAAACTAAACATTTGTTTTTTTTAGGTGGCAATTATATTTTGACATCTATATAATTATTTGTTGTACTATTTGATGAGGTCATATTAATTCAGAAAATGAGATTTATATGATTTTTGGAAAGGAAATGTTTTTAGGGTAACAAATATTTTGACTTATTTCATACGAATTAACCACCAATTTGCTAAAATGTGATGCTAATGAAGCTATTCACAAAAATAACTAAAGATAAAAATTAATTCAACCAAACCTCATGAAAAAAGAAATAATAAAATCACAGTTATTAAGCAGTAATTCCATAAAATTTGTCAGGTTTAAAATATTTTTACGCAAAAAATTTATTGTACATGAAAATTATAATTGAGATGGCACAAATTCATACATATTAGCATCTAAAGAGAGAGATTGTGTCGATGGATTCTGTACCCAGTAGTGCAGCATGTACAGTTTTAGAATAATCATACGACCATATTTCATGTTGTCTCATCAATTTTGCCTTTTACAGCTCTGCTTGATAATGACATCAGTAATGACATCGCCTGCCTGAAGACCCTGTTGGACAGTGGCAACATTTTGTAAGTTGTCCATTTTATACCACATCTACAAATAGTTGAAGAGTCACGATAGAATGAGTATTAAGGCCCAATCCCAATTAAATTTTTTGTAATAATGACAAAAAAAAACCCTCCTTACTTTCGGGTGCAGCTATCCTGCCGTTGTGGCTAATAGGGTTGGGCGATGTTGACCAATTTAGCATTGTACGATGTCTAATGTGAAACATCGCGATGGACGATAGCATTGTCTTCATAGGTGAATTAATCATTTATGAATAATTAATTAATTCATAACAAATTAATTATTTGTAGCCTATCTCTTTGTTTTACCCATAACCAAATCATAAATAAATAAAGATAAGGTACACACAAATTACCACCAGTCAATCACTTTTTCAGCGGGACTCTGGCATGAATAGGCAGAGTGATCTGTCATTATAATGGCGTTGACAAACTTGGTTGGTAAAAAAAAGGTGCACAAGGGGTGGAATTGGGATCGGGCCTTAGTCACTGTTTATTTGCATAACAGATTTGAAGACAATAATTGCTTTAAATCTGCAAAATCAACACATCTGAACTATAAATCACCACAAACATCATCTTAAAACTTTTCTATATTCTATCCAGTGGAACCTTCCAGTCAAAACGACACCAAACTGACAATGACAAAAAAAATAACACAATCTCACAGCAATTCGTAACTTTTTGATTTAGTGGCTGATTCATATAAATTCGTACAATCTCATTTGTACACTTTAGCATGATTTGCTCATCCCCAATGATGGTTGGGTTTAGGGGTGGGGTTGGGTACCACCTTTTTAAAATTGTACATTTTCATATGACTGAACTCGTACAAATTCCTATGAATTAGCCACTAAAATAGTTACTTTTCCTCGTGTGTTCCTCAGGCTAAAAAAAAGTAAAAATTGCTAATCAATTTGATGTCAAAACTTTGACATGCTTTTTACCACACAAATAGTATCACAATATAAGATGCTTTATTAATCTGAACGCTTCAATTACAAACGACTAATTTACACTGGATTCCAACAATGCACAAAAGCTTCCTTGATGTCAAAATGACAGTAAATTGACATCTTTGGCATCAAAACCCATTAACTTGTTTATTGAAACCAATGTTGCATTTCAATTTGATGTAGTTTTGATATCAAGTTAGTCAATTGACATCAAATTGTTTTGCATTTTTTGATGCTGTCTTGAGATCAAGTTTCCCGCTGGGTAATATACTGTAGGTAAACAAAATCAACTAAAGAAACGTTTTTCCTCATAATATTGCTCTTTGATGCATGTTCAAACTTAAATATTAAAATATAACGACACAATTCTTGAGATTTTTTTGGGACAGCTTAAGTGTTTTTTTGTTCAATCCATTTAAATGTGTTAACTTAATCAATTTGTGTTGGGACAACATTAATAAATTGTCCTTTTTTTACAGTTTACCCAATTTCTCACTTTTTTAAAGGCCACCTATGGTGAAAAATCTACTTTTTAAGCTGTTTGGACAGACATATGTGTAGGTATAGTGTATAGGCCGTCATATTGGGGTGATATAAACACACCCAGTCCTTTTTTTTTCAATTTACCAACATAAAAACGGTGGACCAATTGGAGCAGTTTTGAGATCGACCGCAACTTGACGTAGGAGTGCGGTCCCCCCGCCCACTAATATTGATTGACAGGTGCGCATTACCATATCCTCAGTTTGTTGTTTCACGTCCGCCATTTTCAGCGTGTGAGTCAAAGCGAAAAGAAAACCAAAAAGAACCAAAGAAACACCCTTGCTCTTTTTTTAGATGGAAGGCTCATTGGGCTAAACATTCACCACGTTATCGTTCTTCTCGCCGCCAGTGTTTGTGAGTTTTGGTGGGTTTGCATACATGTGTACTTTTCATTGTGTCTTCCTTTAACTTCAGCGGTTCCCGCTGCATTCCCGCAGTCACAGAAGCTCCCTGTCATCTTAACTAGGTGCAGCTGGAAAATGCAAGCGCGTTGCCTCACGTGCTCGTCCCTCCATTGGAAATAATGAACTAACAATGCGCATCGCCATGCATTTCACGATGACGCGGATGAAAGTAAGGACCGGTAGGGTGTCGCAAATGAAAGTGAGGACTGGGGGGTTCGCTCACTATTCTGCCGCCTAGGTCGCCTCTATGGACGCGCTGGCTCTGCTCAGGACACTTCATATTCATGGCTGCGCCACAGAGTGTTATCTGAATAGTTTCATTTTAAATAGCATGCGAATGTGTGCGTCTGGTGTGCCGTGTCGTGGCTCTGAGCGGCGCGTCCGGTGTATGACGCCCTTTAGTTATAGCCTCAAGCAGGTCGTACACCAGAAATTTAAAATAAAATTCATATCAAAAATTGTAGATAACTTCAATATATATTTGACCAACCACCCCTATAATGGTTCATACCATTGTGAATGCATGTTTGCGCCAAAAATATTAATTCATCGCTTTGAAACCAGCAATCCATTAATGATCCATTAATAGGTGCAGGAAAGCAAACCTGCCACTGTTTATTTAATGTCACAAATATGATTGAGAACCATTCTATATCCCTCAAAAACTGAAAACATAATAACAAGTTTGATTAATAAACATGACATAAACATAAACATGCAAACTCCACACAGAAATGCCAACTGACCCAGCCGCAGGGTATATACAGAACTACTTAAGTTGAATTTAATACTTTTTACTACCTTCAAAAAAATGTTTATACCAGCACAAGCTGCAACTGTAGTGGCGTAAATGAAATATCTTTCCAAATGGAATAACATTTTGCAGATAACATATACATTTAAGTAAAGCAGAGGGATTAATCAAGTCACAATGGGCCTTTGTCCATAGTTTTTAATCAAAGTCATACATGTCATTAACGCCAATAGCCACTCTTCTAAGAACATTTCGGCTTGGTTAAGGTTGGTTCTCCACTGAGCCTGGAATAGTGCAGCACGATTACAAACCAATCTCGGTCCAGAATTCTCAGCATGGTTAGATAACCGTGCTGAACTGTGCGACGACGTTGCGGCTCGGTTGTCAAGCTACTACCAGTGTTGCCAGATATAGCAGACTTTTTCCAGCCCAAAAGCTGTCCAAAACCCACCCAAACATACAAAAAGCCACCCAAAATATTAGATTAATGTTTTATTTATTTTGAATTGATTTAAATCGAAATGAACCTAGTTACTTTAACTGTCATAATCGTTACCCATACAGCAACCAACACCAGCAGTCATAAAACCACAACATAACTGAATCACATTGAAACACTGCCCCCCTCTCACACACACACAGTACTACCTATAGAGTATGTTTTACTTTCGAAACGGGGAATAAAATCATCCCATTTGGCGTTTTTAATTCTTTTAAACATAATTAGGTGCTGCTTGTCAAACAGACAACGCTTCTATGTTTGTTCTTGCTGTCAATTGTGGGAAAAAATTATCGATAAAGTGTCAAAATAAACCGATGCGAGTTTAACTGCAGGCGCTGCGTGCAAGCGAAGTTATATTATTCGTTTTCCTGCAGACATGGCAAAACAGCCTTGTGGCTGTTGCCAACTACAGCCTAAGCCAGTCTTTAAATCTTGAGTCCTCCAGCCAGAGGCCCGAAAACTTGCATTTCCCAATGTTTTCATTTAATTAATGAAGCGAGCTCGTCTACATGGTTGACAGCAAGCCAGCCGGGTACCCAGTTTGTTTCAGCGGACGTGAACAAACATCACCTCACATGACATTGCTCAGGTCCTACTCTCAACATATAAAAAAATCCACACAATTTTTAGAATAAAGGCTTGCACTTAACACAAATTAAAAATTTGTGCTCGAAAATGTAATACCTCGTCAGATGACGTTTATTACTTTTTAATGCCCTTAATTTTGGCTTATTTCATTTACTACCTTATACTACCTTTTACAACCCCGCAGACACCCTGAGTCGAGACTCAAACCACTGACCCTCTTGCTGTAAGGCGACAGTGCTAACCACTGAGCCACCGTGTCGCCCTAAATAATAATTTCATATTTAATTCAGTACCTAGAAGCTTCAGGGAAAATACAGTATATAATGTTACTTCAGGAGGAAAAAATTAGTTCCACACAATCGATTTGTGTTGGGTCAACATGAAGGAATTAAGTTTACTTATTCGTTTCTACAAATTTAAGACAACTGAACACAAAACAATTAAGAATTGTGTCATTTCAGCTCATTTAAAATAAGTAGTTTCAACAAACAGCAAACATTGTTTTTTTGTGTGCATGAGCAAATGTAAACGGTGTTTTGATGTATATATTTTCTGCCAGTGTTTCTAATATCCATCAAAGTATCCTATTAAACAACATGCTAACCTATCCTGAGGTAAATTGTGAGTTTTCCCACATTTAGTTAATGGTTTATGTAAAAAATATATATCATTTACGTGCTTCTGTATTTAGAGTATCGCATCTCCAAGGTGTTTCAATTGTAAAAGGGGACAGCGTGCTGCACAAAATGTCAAACCTGATTTACAAGTCTGTGTTTGTTGTCTTTTAGGAACCAATTTGTGATTGTCCATGCTATCCATCTCAGATGCAGAAAAGCTAGTCCATGCTTTTATGACTTCTAGGCTGGATTACTGTAATGCTCTGTTTGCTGGTTGCCCAGCATCCTCTATTAACAAACTTCAGCTAGTACAAAATGCAGCCGCTAGAGTTCTTACAAGGTCTAGAAAATAGGATCATATCACCCCAATTTTATCCTCCTTACACTGGCTGCCTGTTAAGTTTCGTATTGAATTTAAAATATTGCTTCTTACCTATAAAGCCTTAAATAATCTAGCTCCTGTTTATCTAACTGTAATGAAGTTACGGCCACCTGGCCGCCGGGAAGAAGGAGGCGGAGAACCGACGCTGTTTTAAATAAATATTTATTAATAAAAGGGACGGCAGCTCCTCACGGAGACTGCCGTCAAACTGAAAGCAAAAGTAATATGTCCGGGCCCGGTCCTCTCTCTCTGTCCTCTGCCATCGTTCCTCCTCTTATAGTCCAGAGCTCCTTCCGTGGGATTGAAGGCAGGTGCGCGCCACAGGTGTATCTCATCTGTGGCGGGCCTCGTTTCACTCCCACGGCTCTCGGCCACGCCCCCTCGCCACACTAACCAAACTCTTGTCTCGCTACAATCCAACCCGCTCTTTACGATCTCAAAACTCAGGGCTTCTTGTAGTACCTAGAATAGCAAAATCGAGTAAAGGAGGTTGAGCCTTCTCATTTATGGCCCCTAAACTCTGGAATAGCCTTCCTGATAATGTCCGAGGCTCAGACACACTCTCACTCTTCAAAACTAGATTAAAGACCTATCTTTTTAGCAAAGCATACACTCAGTGCATCACTTAGTGGTATGACGCATGATGTGCCCCACACAGGATTTTGCTTCTTGTTTATATACACTATGAACAGCAGCTACGCTATTTATTCTCCTTATTCTGTATTTCCACCTGGGGGTACTCATCTTGAGGCCCTCAGACTATGCAGTGCCACTGATGCGATCCAAGTCCAGCGACAAGGTGATCCCAAGGTTTCTGGACCAGGCCGTATCCTGAGCTGCTGCTGTGGTGGTCATGGTGGAGAGCATGAGACTGATTCCTGTGATGCTCCAAGACAGACGAGTCTTCGCTGAGGTCCAGCTACTGCGCCTAGACTGCAGCTCTGCACAAGACATTTGGCCATAGGAGAAATGGTCGTGCCCAACTGAGCCTGGCTTCTCTCGAGTTTTTTTAAATTCTTCACTTTCGCCAATTGGTGAAGTTTTTTCCTCGCCGCTGTTTCCACTGGCTTGCATGGTTCGGGATCTGTAGAGCTGCGCATCAATGGATTTGCTCCTCAGTGTTTGGACTCTCAGTAGTGATTATTAAACCACACTGAACTGAGCTAAACTGAACTGAACTTAAACACTGAAACTGAACTGACACTGTTTTAATTCACTATAATCTTCTACGTAAAGATGCTTTGACACAATCTACATTGTAAAAGTGCTATACAAATAAAGGTGAATTGAATTGAATTGAATGTACAGAACACTGTTAACACCTATCATCTTCCATACACATGCGGAGGCGTTACTTTTCCCATCTTTTCTCAAAAACTACTGGTCCAAAAAGCATCAATCAAAATTTGGACCGTGCAGTAGGTATTCACCCAGAGAATGAACACACAAACATGCTTATCTGGTTTTCAATGATGGAAAAGTGATCATTTGAGTGCGCCGAATAGCGAAAAGTGTTCGGAACATGGTCTGTCTACGTTACTCTTTAAAAAAGGTTACATATGTAGAAGTAGGTGTGAATCTCTTTCAATCACTACAGTTAACGTGTACATCTGAAATGTATACTGTAAGAAGTACAGCCTTCTGCATTTTCCTATACAGTAAACTGTCATCCAAACTGTTGCTATATATAGTTTACAACAGAGTTTACTGGTAGACTGACAAAGTGACTAAGCATTTTCATGAACAATGACAAGAAGATTTGGTAACCAGTCTGTCGAGTCACTGATTGTCGTCTGCATGCTTTTAATCACTGGCTGATCTACATTCTCTTTGCAGTGAACATCAAGATTCATGTACAGTTTATTGCAAACACATGAAATAAGAAATTTTTCCAAAATATGCTTGTCACTTTATGACAGCTAGATCAACTATTTCGCAATTAAAAATAATAATTAAGATCAATTCATTCATTCATTTTCTTTTTGACTTAGTGCCTTTATTCATTAGGGGTCGCCACAGCGGAATGAACCGCCAACTTATCCAGCATACGTTTTACACAGCAGATGTGTACGACTTTCCAAACTAGAGGTGTAAAAAACACTCTGCTAAGGCCCCGTTTACACTACTGCGTTTTCATTTTGAAACAGCGCTTTAGATCAAAAACGATTCACGTCCACACTAGCGTTTCATCCAGCGTTTCTAAACTTATCTCCGTCCACACTACTCCACCAAAAACGTATATCACATGACCATTCGCGCACTCTGGGCATGCGCGTCCAAGTATAAACAGGAAGCATGTGTCTCGTTCGGCATTTGGTTATTGTTAGTCATCAAACGCTGGTTGAATGATGAACGCGAGCGATTAGCGAATGCTCAAACAACAGCTCGCCTCTTGCGAATGTATGCAGCTACTGTAGTAAAAAAGGCAGAGTTTAACTGCACAATGGCACCTAAAACGGACAATAGTGCAAACAACGCTCCCATTTCTGTCCATGTTGTTGTTTACAGTGAAGGCTGGTCTGCCGTCTTCCGGTAGCATTATAGTCATGTGACAGGGGCTTGACAAATAAGGGAAAGATACGCAATGACCCAAAAGCCCAATCAGGTAGCGAATCTCAGCAGCCACGCCTCCGTTTTCAGATGTCTCCGTTTTCCCCCATCCACACTGAGACAGAGCAGCAGCGTTTTAGAATGAAAACGACCTCTCCAGCGTTTTCAAAACGCTCCGCTTTTGGGACTCAAAAACTCCACCGTAGTGTGGACGGATGGCGTAACCGTAGCAAAACTTATGTGTTTTAAAACAAAAAAGCATTAGTGTAAACGGGGCCTAAGACAGGGGGGTTTCGTGGCCCTTTAAAGGGCACCTAACATGCAAAATAAACCTTTGGTAGCTTTTCTGACAGACATATGAGTAGTATAATGGGTACACAGCAATATTAGAGAGGTTATATACATATATATATATATATATATATAGTAAGTAAACCAATCTCAAAGAATTGAACTAATTGGATCGGGCTTTTTCTTACAGCTAGATACATTTATACCATATATATTTTTAAAAAACTGATTAAATCTATAATAGTATTTGATTTTAGATTTAGATTGATTGTAAGGAATGGGACAACATACATATAAAAAAAACCTGACAAATAAAATAAAATAAAAATATTACAAATGGTTACAGATAAACTTCATTGTGACCAATACTGATCAATATTAACTTGTCTCCATAATAATGCGAATAATCATGTCCACAAAACACGACTTAAAAGAAAACTGGGATTAAAAGATCTGTTCTTACTATACTGTATATAAGAAAAGGGAATCATCATATCAAAACAAGAAACATCTGAAAGTAACGACACTCTTTAGTTGAATAATATAATTATCCACAAAATATAACAAAAATATCTATACTTATATAATGTCTCTGCTCCTCTGAATTGATTTATACAGAACTGTTGAATTTAAGACAGGTACAACTAACTGTAACTGAATGACCTAAAAATGAACTACTTTTTTAAAGCATAAAAGAACTGTAATTATTATCATTTGTATGTTTTTCTTGCCAAAACAGCTCTGTTACAACATTTGTTCAGTATTAATTACTGTCGAAATTACTGTGCGGCTGTTTGGACAAAATGACATAATAGGACTTACAGGCCAAAACCGGTCTGGACTTTCCCTCATTCCTCATCCATCTTAATAGATCACAATAAATCCCAGTTTATGCTGACACTTGACTTCCTTCTGACGTCATGTTTAATAATCACACAGCTCTTTTTAACCACATCAATCAAGGTCTTTATTTGTCACATATACCTCCATGTATTCACATACACTGACATATAGTGAAATTGGACCCCTCACCCTTTTGTATAAAGATGGTATCTTAATCTAAATTTTTTTATGTTTCACAAATCTTACAGTGAATGTATACAGTGCTCTATAGAAGATCGTCTCTGAATAAAAAATCCCAGAATATCCCTTTATATCCCAAAATTTTCAATTTATATCTCAGAATTGACTTTATAACTTGGAATTGAGACTTTATATCTCAGAATTCTGAGATAAAAAGTGACAATAATAGTTTTTTTTTATCTTAAGGCAGAAATGGGCTTCCTGAGTAAATAAATAAATAAAAATAAATAAAAGCCAAAGTAAAAAAAAAAATTACACCCAAATTATGTTGGGGAAAATAAATAAATAAAGAAAGAAAGAGGATAGATCAAGATAAATATAAAAAATATTGAATTATCAATCAGGCATCTCATGTATTAATCAGGTTTTATGTCTATATTTTATATAGCTATTTTTAATTCTTGTAAAGTTAAAATGTTAATATTGCATTGACAAAATAAATATAAACATATGAAAACACTGATATTTAAGCGAGAAAAGGCTCTAAGTAATTTCTTTATTTCAAATTTGGTAAAAATGTGATCAAACTATTTTAAACAAATAGTGATTTACTTAAATTTGTCGAAGCAATTTTAAATATTAGATGCAATTTGCACTTGCATTACATTAAACTGAATTAAAACAGCCCTTATATTATATGAGTAAATAAATTGGTTAATGCAAAATGGTTAATGTAAAAACGTTGTCATGTTGTTAGTCAATCAATTATTCATTGCAGTGCAGTAGTTTAAGAATAACCACCCCCCCCCCCCAAACAACAATTTTTACTACTTTCGATCTTCTCGCAAAATGAAGTACAAAAAAAAGGGCTGTGAATAATGTGGATAGGTTTAAGCTAAGTAAAATACAGGTTTAAGAAATTTACAACTTAAAATGTCTAAAAATAAAAAGCTATGTGGATATATAAAATATAGCAAATATAAAAATGAAAAAAAAAACATAATAATTAATTGTACAGGTTATAATTTGATTACAAAACATTCAAAAACTGTACCAAATATGAATTTTTACTTTAAACATATTTGAAAACCTGCATTTAAAGAGTGTATAGTGATAAAGTTTGTATCAATGAATATTTTCAATTGTGATGAACTCAGGAATATCAGGAACACAAAGTTATAATTACACAGTTTAAAAATAGCTTGAGTGACAAGAGGAAAAAAATGATGAAGCACCTCCATCTGAGCATCTCTGTAAAGTTACACAGCAAACAAAGCTGCGTGTTGCAATACCTGCCTATTGGTCATGAGATGCTTCGTCAACAGGTTTGGTAAGTAAGATCCGGTGAGGTCATCACAACACAGTTTACTATAAAAATCCCTATGTTCAGACATTCAACACACAGCGGAGGCTGGAAACAAGCAGCAGCGCAAAAAAAAAGAATAAAGAAGACTAGATCTACATCTGGTAAAATCAACTCTGTTCATTTTTGATATTGCTTATTTATCTGCTTGGCTAAATAAACTAATGCATAGCTTTGTAATTTTGGTCAAAATTTGCAACCATGTGCCAAAATTTGTAAGTGTTTGGTTGATATAATGATAATAATCGTGATTTAAATAACCTATTGTGGCTTAACTTTTCAAAAACTATGTGAAAATTATTCTTGGTACCTTATCTGCTTTTACAATGTGCACATTAGCATCTTAACCATTTATAGGACACTCGTTGATATCCTGGAGCGTTCCTAAAGGTTATAACAAGACTTTTATGACTTTTAAAAGCATTATATTGTAATCAATGTCAATGAAGTTACCATATATCCTTTTTTCGCCTCATAAATCTGTAATACACACCATTAAAGTAATAAAAATGTGACAATTTTAAAAACTAGTTCAATGTGTTATACCGAAAATAATTCAATATAATTTATTACAGTTTTAAGCTAGTTTTGTTCATGTGTAACAAGTCAAAGTAATTTTTTAAAGTCAATCAAGTGGTTAATTTTGGTGGTAGCAGAATAAAAAATGGTACAGAGGTGTATTTCTAAGTGTACAGCCCTGGTGAAAAGCCAAATGTGTGGTTATTGAAATATTTTTTTCTGAAAGCGAACTCAATGTTGCTAAATTAAATTGTTACAAACAAAACGTGACCATTTATACCTAAAAGAATTAAGGAGTACTTAATCATTACAGTTTTTCACTAGTCAAAGTCATTTTTTAAAGTCAATGTTGTGGTTAATTTTGGTGGTAGTAAAATAAAAAATGGTACATCAACTATATTTGTCAGAGGGCCAGAGTTTTACCAGACAGTCTCCTTGGGGGCCGGACCCCCAAGAAGAAAATCAAATCAAAATCTCATTTTGGCTTAACATTATGTTTAATGGTTGTACTTTTTCAATTTCATTACAAAACTGAAGGCATTTGATTCAGGCTCCCATCACCTATACCACAGTCAACCACTAGGAGTGATAGATATTGAAGTCAACAAGGGGAAATGTAACTTTAACCATTGATTAAGCATTGTGATTTGAATTCAAGCTTACTTAACGTTTCATTTGATGTGCGAACATTATTTGTGACCTGTGTTGTTCTGGTACCAGGTTATTTATTTACCATGCTATTTTAAGTTGTGCCAGATTGTTTTTTCTCCTTTTTTGTTTTAGTCCTGAGGCAGACATCCCAAGTCTCCCGGAAGTTCTGTGAGTCTCCCGCAAATGCATAGAGACTCCCGGATGCCCGCAAACTAATGATAATCTCCTCGTGTCTTCCTCTCGCTCCTCAAATATTTTGCGCAACCCTCTCCACCTCATCCCTCCTTGCTCTTCATCACACACACGTCACGCGCACTCCACCTACACCCCACCTTACACTAAAACCTGTTTGAAACAATAAATGCTTAACGCCACTGTCTGTCTGAGTCTGTCCTCATTTCGAAGTGTAGCCTAAATATAGTCATAAATGGTGGTTATTCTGACAAGAGACTCAGTTGTTGTTATTTTTAGTTTCTTTAATGGTGTGGACCACTATTTTCTTTTTGATACTCACAATTTTGGAATCCAGTCACGGGCAAGATTGAACGGCTCAGCGGGCCGGATTTGGCCTGCGGGCCGCCAGTTGATGATCAGTGCTCTACAGATCTGGTGAAAAGCCACAAGTTTGGTTTTTAGTATATTTTTTTCTGAAAGTGAGATCAGAATGTTGCTAAATTAAATTATTAAATTAAAGAGTGACTATTTTAAAAAGTACTTCAATGTGTTGTAACTAAAAGAATTATAGAGAACTTATTTATTACAGTATTTTGCTAGTTATTTTGCTAGTCAACGTGACTTTTTAAAGTTGATATAGTGGTTAATTTTGGTGTTATTAAAATAAAAAATGGTACAAGGGTGTATTTTTAAGTATAGAGCCCCGGGGAAAAGCCAGAAGTTTGGTTTTTGGTATAATTTTTCTGAAAGTACATTTTAGAAAGTGCTATTGGCGATTGTTGGTTTTCTTCATGGTGTTCTGTCATTTTCCAGCAAAATTGTTAATTTAGTTTAGGAGTTTGACTTCAAGAAATATTTTGATGAAGTAGTTGATCAACTGAGTAGAATTTTCAGTGCACTACTATGATGTAAAAAAATGGTACAGAGGTGTATGTCTAAGTGTACAGCCCTGGTGAAAAGCCAAAGATGTGGTTATTAGAATATTTTTTCTGAAAGCGAACTCAGAATTTAGCTAAAATAAATTGTTAAAGCATGACAATTTTAAAAACTACTGCAATGTTTTATACCTAAAATAATTATAGAGAACTTATTTATTACAGTATTTTGCTAGTCAAAGTCTTTCAAAGTCAAAGTCGATGTAGTGGTTAATTTTGGTGGTAGTAAAATAAAAAATGGTACAAATGTGTATTTTTAAGGATAGAGCCCCGGTGAAAAGCCAGAGGTTTGGTTTTTGGTATAATTTTTCTAAAAAGTGAATTTTAGAACATTGCAATAGGTGATTGCTGGTTTCCTTCATGGTGTTCTGTCATTTATTTTATTTTTTTTTTTTTGCAAAATTGTAATTTTAGTTTAGACTTTTAAGAGTTTAAGTTCAAGAAATATTTTGATGAAGTAGTTGATCAACTGGGTAATATTTTCAGTGCACTACTATGATGTAAAAAAGAAAAAAATGGTACAAAGGCAAATTTCTAAGTGTACAGCCATGAAAAGCCAAATGTGCGGTTATTAGAATATTTATTCTGAAAGTGAACTCAATGTTGCTATAAGTGATCACAAAAAAACAAGTCAGAAACGCAAATAGATTTGATGTCAAAACCTTGACATCCAGATGACATCCACACATTGATGCCATTTTGACCACCAAAATAACAACACAAACAAATTATATAAGAAAAGTTTTGTTCATCTAAAAGCTACACATTTTTTTTTACAAAATTTACACTGGATTTTGTATCTCTACAATGCCCTTTTGCTAAATCAACATTAAACTTACTATCTTTGGTTTTCAAAAAACAATTACAGAACTGTTCTGTAAAAGATTTTTGATTCTAGGTGTCAGTTTAATGTCGTTTTGACATCTGGTAGTCAAATGACATCAAATGGATGAGCATTTTTGACTTTTTTTTTACAAGTTTCAATGTCGTTTTGACTGAGTTAGGTTCTTTCACTGAAAGAACTTTTTTGACACAGTAAAGTTTTTGCATCTTTCATTGGATTAATCTGTTACTCTGTATCCAATCTCCAGATATCAGGGATGAAGAGTAATCTGTCAGTGAAGATGTTGGCTGCATTGGCACTGGTTCTTCTGGTGTCCAGTGTGAGCGAGGGACGGACTGTGGGTAAATGTGAGCTGAAGTCCCTACTCCAGGCAGGTCTGGGGGGAAATCCCGGAGGAAATGGAGGGAGAGTCGTTCGTGTGCGTAGTAATATCACTCCTGCACCTGAAAATATCACTGCAAGCGTGCCTGCAAATGTAACTGCAAGTCTACCTGCAAATGTAACTGCAAGTCTACCTGCAAATGTAACTGCAAGTCTACCTGCAAATGTCACTGCAAGTCTACCTGCAAATGTCACTGCAAGTCTACCTGCAAATGTTACTACAAGTCGACCTTCAAATGTAACTGTAAGTCTACCTGCAAATGTAACTGCAAGTCGACCTGCAAATTTCACCGGAGGAGTGACTATGCCTGGAAATGTAACCCTGCCCAACAATTCATCTGTAGATTTGGGCCTCATCGCCAGAAGTAAGTGTTTTAACGCTGTCAGGTGAATACTACCAGGGAAACAAGTGTTGAGAGTGTTTCTGTGTGTATTTCAGTCGTCTGCTCTGTGGAGCATCTGTCAAAGTTCAACACTGAGCGGGTCAACACCATCAAGAATCCTGGCAAAAAACCAGGCCATGGCAAGCCTGGAAGAGGAAGGAGATCCTTCCATGGACGCCAAAAACACTCAGCTGGTCGGTTTGATCGCAGTTCTGAGAGTTCAGAGAGTTCAGAGGAAAAACAAAGTCTCGACACAACTCTCTTCGGGATCTTCCAGCTTAGCAACCGAGTGGCCTGCGATTCTGGATCCGGGCAGAGTCAGAATCTGTGTGGCCTAAAGTGCAAGGGTGAGTAATGAAATCATGAAAATCATAAAAAAATGAAATGTGAAAAGATGTATTGTTTATATACAAAGATCAATTTATAAGAAATGAAGTAGGTATGGTGCTTCGCCCCTAAAATCTGTGTGAAATCTAAATTTGCAATGTTTATTTCGCAAGCGCACATTGTTATTCTTTAGGTGAACAATTTATCTGTACAAGTCACTGAAATTTTTTTTTTAATAATCTTCAAACATTTGCTACCACCTTTGAAGTTCTTTGCGGCTCTTTTGTTAACGTCAGTTTTGTTGACATCAGCCACAATATTCTTAGCCACGCCTCTCTTATTGTTAGTTTGCTATGAGGGGACCTATGTGCAAAAAGAAAGCCCCACCCCCTACTCAATATTCAGTTTCAGTTAGAAGTAAATCAACATACTGAATTAAAAGTCTTAGCAACTTCCGTTTCATCTAGACTTTAAGACTAGAACTACCGAAGCAGTTTTGTAATTTAATAACTTAAAATAAAATCCATATTACTATAGTACACTGATTTTTCCGAAATATCTGTATTTTTCAGCATGTAACATTGTTATTTAATTAAAATTACAAAATGCAGAGAAATGAGTATTTACATTACCATCAAGTTGTCTGCATGCATTTCAGCATCCGCTACTTTTTCCATGCCTTCAAAAAATGTATGCCTCGGCTACCTTTCTGTTAACAAACACATAACTTTCTGATAGCAAAAACAGTGTTAGTACAGTAAACACAACAGCACAATTCATTTAAAACATCAGGACTACTGTGTCGATTTTGAATGTCGTCTCATCAATTTTGCCTTCCACAGCTCTGACTGATAATGACATCAGCAATGACATTGCCTGTCTGAAGACACTGTTGAGCAGTCCCATCATGTAAGCCTTTCACTTTACACCACATCTACAATTAGAGTATAACAGTTGTAATCTCACTAGAATAAGGCTCATTTGATTAACTTTAGTTATATCTTATAATATATATATATATATATATATATATATATATATATATATATATATATTAGATATATATAAATCATCAAAATTTAAATCATTCTAGAACATCCTTACTTTATAAAAAAAAAGGGAGCATTTTTACTTGTTAGATTAGATTAGTTTCAACTTATTATTATTGTTGTGCAGAGTACATTATAGAGCCAATAAAATGCAACTAGCACCAGATTGGAATTGCTAATAACAATGTATATAAATAGTGACAGATTACTGAAATTCTTCATTCTGATTGGCTGAAAGGTGTGCAATAAAATTGTAAAATGCGCAGGAAGTTCCCGTCACTTTTGATCACAGTTTGAAATAAATGTGTTACCTTCAAACATTAGTACGTCTAAGTCAGGTCTAAGCTGCTTTTACACTGTGAAAAATGTGCTATATAAATAAATATGAATAGAATTTAATTGAATAGTAACTACAGTTACTATAGTTGTATGTAACTATAGTTACTCCATGTCGGTTGCTAGAGCTTTCATTCCTCTGTGTAATCGTGATCAACCAACTCATCAAAATGGACAAAATATTTTCAAAATTGGTAGCTAACACATGTTACTTTGAGTTATTAGATATGCTCATATCATATAAGCATTATCTCTCCTTAATTCTCACTTTCTGTATGTGTCAGATTCAAAGAGATCTTATATATAATATATAGTTTCAATTGGTCTATGACTTGGCAAATGACCACATAATACAGGGGCTAATCAAATGGTTTGCCCTGCGTTAATGTATTTTAAAAAGCGATTCATGGAAGGCAACCACTTTACGTTTGGTGGTACTTTAACTGTATGTTGTGCATAAAAAATCCTTTAACATACACAAATCTATTGGTCATAAGATGTGTATATAATTACAATATTGACTTTACGATATTGACAACATTGATAATTACTTTTTGGGTATTAGACATTCAAAGAATTGTAATAATCCGGCCCTGTTTTCTTACAGTACTGATCATGCTCGCTCATCTCTGCACTAATCCAAAGTCAAAAGAAATATTAATATCATTTATTAATTCAGGATAATGTTACTGTTTTTACAGAAGGACAAATGCTAAATATATTTTGACATATTTTATGGAGTGGTTTCTAATAGCTATCACAGTAAATCTGGAGTTTGTCACATTGAAAAATTCTAACGTTTATGGTTTACGTGAAAAGACAGAAATCCTGCTTATGCTTCTGTATTTACAGTATCGCTTTTCCAGCATGTTACAATTATAAATTGCGACAGTAAGCTATACAAGATCTGAAACTTGATTTACAAGTCTGTTTGTTTTCTTTTAGGAACCAATTCGTGATTGTTGATGATTGTCGCAACGTCAATCCTGCGCAGTACTTTGCCAAGTGTGTCTGAAACATGAAGCATTTCCTCGGGACAAGATCGAGCATAATAATTACTCCATGAAACCTCTGCAAAATTCAGTGGCTCCACAAAACCTCACTTTCCACATCTTTAAGACCAAGTACAGCTGAATATGTCAAACTTCTTGCATTTCATTTAGTTGTGCTGAAAAATGTTCTCAAAATGTAGATTTCTGCTTGTAGGCATAGCATACCTCAAAACTGAAATAAAGCAATGTAAAAAAAATCTTGTCTATGTCTCTCAAAACAATTAATAAACCAATGTTTGCATGAATGAATGACTGAAAGCCTTTCTGGAACACACAACCAATATGCAAATCAGGTGACTGTGTGAAAGCTAATCTGAAGCTAAAGCTTCATCTGTTATGTATCATGAGGAAAGTGTATGATGTTAAAAAATGCAAAGCTTAGTAGGTTTACATGGTCCAGTTAATCTCTGCTGGTACACTAACAAATTTATTCATTCATTTTCCTTCGGCTTAGTCCCTCTATTTATCAGGGGTCGCCACAGCAGAATGAACCACCAACTATTCCAGAATATGTTTTACACAGCAGATGCCCTTCCAGCTGCAACCCAGTACTGGGAAACACCCATACACTC
>CAIGQZ010032382.1:35146-52265 GCA_903798205.1 Danio tinwini
TTTTCAGCTTAGTCCCTTTATTAATCAGGTGTCGCCACAGCGGAATGACCGCCAACTTATCCAGCATATGTTTTACACAGCAGATGCCCTTCCAGCTGTAACCCATCACTTGGAAACATCCATACACACTCATTCACACACTGCAGACAATTTAGCTTACCCAATTCATCTATATCACATGTCTTTGGACTTGTGGGGGAAACCAGAGCACTCGGAGGAAACCTATGCCAACACAGGGAGAACATGCAAACTCCACACAGAAAAGCCAACTGACTCAGCCAGGGCTCCAACTAGCGACCTTCTTGCTGTGAGGCGATGGTGCTACCTACTGTGCCACCATGCATATATATATATAAAATAACTCTTTTGAAGTGAAATCATTGGTATTGTGTAGTCTAAAACACAATATGAATGTCTAAAAACATGACAACTTGGCTTTTTATGCAAAAAGAAAAAGCTGTAAATGACAATGTTTTTATTTTACATTTGGAAGGAATGTCACTAGAATAAAACAACAATTAATTTTTACACCTAACTATTAGGACTGCACTATTTTGGAAAGATCTGATATTGCAATATAGATTTTTTTCTGCGGTAAATATTGCAATATGAATATAGTTTCACAAGATTTTATTTATTTATTTGACAGTTTTCTGGGGAGTCTAATAGTATTCAGGTACAAAAGTTCAATAATCACAATGCAAAAAAAAAAAAAGCTTTTCTTGTCTTGTTTCTAGTCCAAATACCTAAACAGAATCTTAGATCAAGTAAAAAATATTGTTTTGTCTTCAACTTCAGAAGAAATAAGGCAAAATTAAGAGTTTTTAAACAAGGTTATTTATTTGCCGGTGGAGTAAAACAATCTTGTTTTCACTTTAAAATGTACATATTTGGACTAGAAGAAAGACAAAAATTCTAAGAAAATCTTTTTTTTTTTTTGCATGAATCATATAAATACAGAACAGAAGTAAAAGCCAATTCTTTAGCTCCTGGTCAACTATAATCCAGTCTCAATATTGCATATTTTGCGATGTGACTGTTGCAGATAAACACACATTGCGATATCGATGCTGAAACGATATATTATTTAGCCCTAATAACTATGAATCATAAATTCAGAGTAACTATTGTTACTGTATAAATATCCACTCCTCCAAGATACACTGTAAAAAAAAAAACAATTGCTGATTGAATCAACTTAAATTTTCTAGTCATCCTAACTTTCATTAATCAACCTGCCACAAAAAAAGATTACATTAAACTGTATAACTAAAAAACTAAATAGTTAAAACCTGATTACCTTATTTAAGAAGTTACATATATTGTATATGCATTTATAAGTAGCTATTAATTTTTTATTAATACATAAATAACATATATAAAGCTATTAGTAGCTATTAATGTACAAACTCCACCATAAATATAAATAAAATCACTCAGTATTTGACTTAATATTTCATGCATTTAATCTGCAGATTTCTGAGTTGACATGAAGAGCATAACCCTGGTGAAGATGCTCTCTGTGTGCGCTCTGCTTCTGCTGGTGTTCAGTGTGACCGACGGACTCATCATGACTAAATGTGAGCTGAAGGCCAAACTGGACGCCGCTCAGTTCCAACAGATCATGGCCAACGGAGAGAAGATCCCTGTCAGCAATCTCATCGCCAGATGTGAGTTTTTATTCCTTTAATCCGCTTCTTTATGAATATACAAGGGGCTAGACATATAATAAAATTCAGTGGTAATAGTGATAATTCAATTTATGGTAATAATGAACAAGCACAGTATTGGTATCATGTGCACATCAAAAATACACTAGTGGATCACTATTGATTATTTAAAGTGTTCATGCTTTTTAGGAATATTCCGATTTTATTTGCAGTGGTGGTTGGAGTTTCAATTGGTTAATTAGCTTAAAATTAGCTTGTTAATCCGGCCTATGACATGCAGAAGTGTTGATTAATAATTCTATTCTATTTTATTCTATTCTGCTACTGTGGATAATGGCCGTCAACAGCAACAAAAGAAACAAAAAATTTAAACTACAAAAGCTTTTATTAGCCTAATCTTTATTCATAGCTGATGTTATTTCTTAGTTGTTGCTTAATAACATGTTTAAAATCAGTCGTAATCAGAATACAAGTCACAATCAATTTATTAAATGGAGATAATATCTAAAAAAAAAGAGTTCAGTTGTGTTTTTTAAACAATATTAACATAATAAATATAATAATTGTAGATTTTTATCCCTGTTGATTTTAACCCATTAACTAACGTTTATTAATAAGACTTTATCATATCTTTATAATCCTTCTGCAGTTTGAAGCATTTGTTTACTCTGAACATGTACACTTACCGGCCACTTTATTAGGTACACCCTAATAGTGCCAGGTTAGACTCTCTTTTGCCTTCAGAACTGCCTTAATCCTTCGTGGCATAGATTCAACAAGGTACTGGAAATATTTCTCAGAGATTTTGCTCCATATTGACATGATAGCATCACGCAGCTGCTGCAAATCTTTCAGCTCCACTTCCATGATGTGAATCTTTCGTTCCACCACATCCTAAAGGTGCTCTATTGGATTGAGGTCTGGTGACTGTGGAGGCCATTTGAGTTCAGTGAACTCATTGTCATGTTCAAGAAACCAGTCTGAGATGATTCACGCTTTAAAACAGGGTGTGTTATCCTGCTGGATGTAGCCATCAGAACAGAGATGCTCTTCTGCAGACCTCTGTTGTAACAAATGGTTATTTGAGTTACTGTTGCCTTTCTGTCAGCTGGAACAAGTCTGGCCATTCTCCTTTGACCTCTGACATCAACAAGGCATTTGCACCCACAGAATTGCCGCTCACTGGATATTCTCTCTCTTTCTTACCATTCTCTGTAAACCCTAGAAATGGTTGTGTCTGAAAATCCCAGTAGATCAGCAGTTTCTGAAATACTCAGACCAGCCAGTCTGGCAGCAACAACCATGCCATGTTCAAAGTCCCTTAAATCACCTTTCTTCCTCATTCTGATGCTCGGTTTGACCTGCAGCAGATCATCTTGACCATGTCTACATGCCTAAATGCATTGAGTCGCTGCCATGTGATTGGCTGATAAGAAATTTGCGTTAAAGAGCAGTTGGACAGGTGTACCTAATAAAGTGGCCGGTGAGTGTATATACAATAAAGCAACGCAATACATTTTTTTCTTATTATACCTTTTATAAAGTCAACATTTGAAGTGAATCAAAAATGATAAGAATGGGTGTCGTTGAGCAGTTTTTTGACAACGTTGATGGAAGGATTTGACATACTTTAAATGTTTACTACTGTATTTTATACCGCAGCTTAGGTCATTATCCTGTTAATACCATATACCGTTATTAAAGCTTCAGCAAGTAATCAGAACAAAAAAATCTGATACTATCTGATACAATATTGCAGAGAGAGTCTACTTGCAGACACTTTCTAATTGATAATGGGCAACAAAATTCCATCTAGATCCACTTGCCCTGTATCTCACTCGGTTTTCCATTGATGGCATCACTGCCCAAAGTTACCCCACAATATTGCTCTAAAAACTGCCCCGTTCATCATCACCTTCACTCTTCAGACTGAAAGATCACCAGACTCTTCTTTCTTCCCTCTCTGAGACAGTGGTCTGCATGGCCAACAGCACAGCCTTCAACACCAGCTCCGTCAAAGTGATCACACTCAACAATAAACAGAAGAGATCAGCTCCAAACCCAGCAAAACCTCCAGCTCAAGACCCAGCACACGCTGTAGCTCACAATACATCCAAAGATCCACCACACAATGCATCTAAAGCTCCAGCTCATGCAGCACCATCTAAAGCTCCACCACACCTCGCATCTAAAGCTCCAGCTCATGCATCTGAAGCTCCACCACACAATGCGTCTAAAGATCCACATCACAATGCATCTAATGCTCAACCTCATGATACATCTAAAGCTCCACCACCATCTAAAGCTCCACCTCGTGCACCACTATCTAAAGCTCCACCTCAGGCTGCACATAAGTTTCTGATTCACGATGCATCTAAAGCTCCACCATCTCGAGTTCCACCTCAGGTTCCAACAGGACGAAAACCGGAAGGCCCCACTAAAGCTCCCCATAGCTCCGGTAATGAGACGCAGCATCCACAGCCCAAAGCTATGGAGCATCTGTATGGAGTGTTTCAGCTCAGTGATCAGCTGGCCTGTGTCTCCGGCATGGTGCCATCGCTCAACATCTGCAACATGAACTGCAACGGTGAGTATTAATATCAGTTATAATGCTTAAAATACACATTTGTTGAAACCCACTTCATTTTGACATCAGCTTGGTGCATAATGTATCCACCAAACCTGGGACGCACCAAGTTGATGTCTTATGGCTCGTTTCCACTGACTGGTACGATACGGGTCGGTACGCTTTTATGGCCGTTTCCACTGTCAAAAGGCGTACCGAACCGAACCATACTGTACCCCTTTTTCGGCACCCTTTCGAAAGGGTACCAAACACAAGAAAGGGTACCTAAAGGGTCCCAAAGGCGGAGCTAGACGCGCCACTGAATGCTATTGGTTTACAGAGATACGTCACAAGCTCACGCAACAAGCCAGAATGAAAACAAAGGAGCCTCCATGTTTTCATACACAGCCGAGAGACTATATATACATATAATAACATATAATAACAAGCCCTGTTCGATCTGGGCTCAAATGAACATTGTTGTCGTCTTGATGAACACTCACAAAGCCAAAAAGAAGAGCAGATTTTACCCTGTGACCCGTAGTTTTTTACGAGCCAGTCTGAAGCGCGAGCAGTTTCGCTTTTTTGCTTGCGCTTGTCGCGCGTCTATATTTAAAATAACAAACTTCTTGAGCTGATGATGATAACATGCGCTTGATTATTGACGTGGTTTTGAAACCTGATCCTGTCAGAAACTGACAAACGCGAGAGTGACGTGCCAAAAACAAAAGGAGAAGCCAGAAAAAAAGGAGTTTATTAGTATTACAGCAAACGTGAACAAACTGCCATGTTTAACTGTTATCATTACCTTTTGACTATTATGAACTCAGAATGATGGAATTACTCTCTAACAAGAGGCTACACGTGCTGCTGAAGATTACAGACACATTTAATCATGAGAGGTTTGCTGACTGTGGGCTATATTTCCTGCTGTTTTGAACCTTAATAAGGACTAAATGTCCTTATTAATACATTTATACATTTGTATGTGTGTAAAGCCTCTGTTTTGTGAAAAGTGCTTCTCATATGATATGTGAGCGACGCGTACAGCTTTACTTTAGACATTTTCTTGAGCGAAAATGACGTTGACTGCAACTTTCTGTCGTACACCACTCCCACCAAAAGAGTACCATTGGTACCCTTTTAGCAGTGGAAACGCGAGCCTGATAAAGGTGACACGTACCGACCCGTACCGTACTGTCCTGTACCAGTCAGTGGAAACGAGCCACAAGTACTAGTGAAGACAAAAAAAGTATTGTTGCCTCATGTGCATGAAAACAGCAAATGTATGACAACTGACTGATATGAGATTGTACATTGTGTGCCCATTAAAAGGATGTGTCTTTTTATGCCAGCAGGTGGCGGTAGTCTGTATTATCGTTCCACAAAGAGACACTAGTGCTGCACACATACAAATCGTAAATTAAGCAGCCTTTACATACCATTTTGACAGTAATTCTTGCTCACCACAATAATTAAGAAATATTTAAGAAATGCGACCAAATGACAGCTGGTTTCTTTGTTTTTTCAGAAAATTTACATCCATGGCTTAGTTTGCATCACTTTTGCTCTCGTGCTTTGATTCGTAGCTGAACAGCCAATCAGCTTGGTGTATCCCGGCTTTCAAGTATTAGTCTGCAGTGCTTCCCTGCTATGGTCAGCTTTATGATTCCTCCCAGCTGAGCTTTCAGTCATGAGTCATTGCGCAGATGTCAAAGCAGCGTGAGAGCCATTACAGATTGCAGTATAAATATTTGTAATCCCTTAATAAACATGATTATGAGATGGAGATGACAAAAATTGAATTGTTTGTTTTGAAAGTCTGTGTTTGAGCATTAGTGAGACTGAAGTGTTCGTATAACAAACCTAAAACAAGCCGTAACTACAGTTTGAGCATGTGAAATTCTGTTGGACGGTGCTGCGGAAAGGGGCAGGCATAAAACAAGATCATTGGATACTGATAAAGCGGGTGATTGCTCCATATTTGAAAATTTCTCTACAGAAAGGCCACATTTTTCTACCTATTGATCTCAGGCAGGGGAAAAATGGCCATAGGGAGCACCGGAAATCTGACCTGCCCCCAGGGCTGGAGCAAGCTCAACTGGCCCTCTAGGCAAATGACGATCATGTCATCGTCACGAGGTTTGTCGTAGACAGCAATTAAGAGCAGGGCGGGGGTGTTGGTCGTAGACGACACAATAAGAGTCATAGGGCTGTGAACCTACACTGGTCTCATGGTTTGGTTACGATTATCTGGTCATCATTTCGCTTTAATGCAATGTCTCTGTGCCTCATGGTGCATTGACGATGCTTTCCATACACAATTTTATATTTTACTTCACAGCACAACAACTCATGTATTAAAAATTATATATATATAATTATATAAGTATATTTTTATATTATATGTAATACAATTTTGTCCTTTAATACAAGCAGTCAGATATATGAACTGTACCTTTAAAAACTCAAGTACATGCACAGAACAACATGAGCATTTATAGCAAATAAACTAATGTAAATATCCTGCTCACTTTTTTCTGAGCCCTGTCGAGCAAGTTCTTACACCCCTGTGATTGGTCACGCGCTGAACAGAAAGGGCAGTGATTGGCTCTAATGCTCTGGCACTGTTCACTGATGAGTGACACTGATAAACGGCAGTGGTGATCACAGCTGGTTAATGATAGACGGAAAGGAGAAAACTCACTATGGAGACACACACTCATGTCTGGATCAATAAGAATGGCTGAAACAGCCGAGAGGAGAGGAAAAGTTACCACACACCAGCTTGTCAAAGGTCGAGAGACAGAAATGGAGTTCTCCATAACAGGGGCTTCTGCTGTAACTTCAGTGTCAGTGAAAGACTGTCCACAAGCAGCGAATTGTTGAACGCAGTTTCTGCGTTTTTAAGTAGTTGGAGTGTTTTAAATACTTGCTCTCGCTTCCCTCGCCATAGTAAGCTAATACCATAAATTGCATTTGAGATAAATGACGTCAGTACGTAATAACCGGTTATGATCTATTACTGAATTGATATTGAATTGTCCACGTCTGCTTCGCAGTGCACTGAAAAAACAATTAATTTGACACCCGTAGTGGATATGGTGGGGATCACGCAACTACTCCACTGCCGAGGTTGCCTCTATGGACACGCCGGCTCTTCACTTCCCGCTCTGCACCCCCCCCCCCCCCCCCCCCCCCCCCCCCCCCCCCCCCCAGTCCCCCACTCTTCATCGTAACAATCGCCACTATTCTAGCACCCCGTCCCCCAACCCACGCCACAATTTATTTAACGATCACTAAAGTGGGCTGAGGTTTTATATCTGTCCTGGATAAAATTACTTTCCCAGTCAGCCTCTGGTCTCACGTAATGCAATTTTATCAGAGATCACCAAGTTAAAACTTTGGAACGCAGCAACATGGGAAATTTGACGCACAAGAGTGCGTTTCCGGTCTGCCGCATTTCCATGTGTATGAATGGAAGTCTATTGTCATGCCAATTATGAAATACAGTTGCAATCAGAATTATTGAACCCCCTTTGAATTTTATTTTAATTTTTTTATATTTCCCAAATGATGTTTAACAGAGCAAGGAAATTTTCACAGTATGTCTGATAATATTTTTTTCTTCTGGAGAAAGTCTTATTTGTTTTATTTTGGCTAGCATAAAAGCAGTTTTTAATTTTTAAAACCCATTTTAAGCTCAAAATTATTAGCCCCTTCAAGCTATTTATTTTTTCTATAGTCTACAGAACAAACCATCGTTATACAATAACTTGCCTAATTACCCTAACCTGCCTAGTAAACCTAATTAACCTAGTTAAGCCTTTAAATGTCACTTTAAGCTGTATAGAAGTGTCTTGAAAAATATCTAGTCAAATATTATGTACTGTCATCATGTCAAAGATAAAATAAATCAGTTATTAGAAATGAGTTATTAAAACTATTATGTTTAGAAATGTGTTGAAAAAATCTTCTCTCCGTTAAACAAAAATTGGGGAATAAAACAAGGGGGCTAATAAATCTGCAACTGTAAATAAATGCAACTGTAGCTGTCAAAGCTCATGCTAGTGTTGCAGCAATTGCTTTGCAAAATGATTCGGTTTCGAAGCTTTCAAAACATGCTAGGAACACCTGCTGGTCAAACCATGTAAATGCAGCAAAAATTGCAAAACGCATTAAAAATGGCTTTTTAAAAATATATATATAATTAAGCATGGTTTTAAATTATATTTCCTTTTTTTATTTTTGCACAAAAGCTTTGCTTGATGATGACCTCACCAACGACATCGCCTGCCTGAAGACCCTGATGAACAGCATGTAAGTACACACAAACGTGTGTAATAAATTAACTCAAGAATTATTATTTTATGCTACTTTGGTACGATACACACAAAAGTGTTTACCATTTAATTACAAAATAACTAAGAAATAACTATAACATACCTAATTTTCTAACAGCAACGCCAAAGTCAATCCTAACAGTGTTAAGATGTAAGTTGAAAATGTTTTTATGACCTTTAATAAAGTTGAAAAATATTATTAACTTAATTCAGGCCTGATGGTTCACACACACACACACAATGTTTTCTGTCTTTCAGTGCTAATATGCTGTTGGCAAAGGAGTGTCGCTTTGTTGTTCCCTCCAAGATATTCGCCAACTGTGCTTAAAATGGACGATCAGACTCAATTCGGCTGAATTAACCACAAACTCAGCAGTCTGATGTTTTCATTGGCCTTTGACTGAATGCTAATGGGGTTATTAAGATGGTGGCGGGAACTTTGAACAACTATTAATCGAGGAAGTTTGCACACACTTTAGTTTGATGCTATAATACTGTTTTAGTAGTGATAATATTATAACTAATACCGTTTTAAACTTCTGTCATACTGTATGCCATTGTGTCTAAGGGAATTTTATAGATCAGCACTTTATTATACGATACAATAAAACATGGAGCACTCAGTGTTGTCATTTTCTTATTAAATAAAGCAAAAGGCAAAAAATAATGCCATACATTCATGACGAAGCTGATTTAAGGATTGTTTAAAGAGGCTATAATGGAAATTTTTATGTATTAATTGTTTTTTTTTGGCATTTTAAACACATACATAAAAAAAGGGAGTAGAAATAAAATGAGATTTTGTTATGATAAGGGGAAATGTAGTACAGCAAAAGCATTTACCAATTTCAGGATGTTTCCTTTCGATTTAAGCTGATAACGAATTATGACTAAGTGTTTTAAAGATATGACCTCAAAGTGACGATGCAAACACCATACAACTAATCCCTAAACATGAAACTCGACACTAAACTTGAAACATAAGGGTGAAACTACAACATGAACCTGAAACTTGACATTTACCAAACTGCAGGTTACACATAACAAAGTTAGACCAGGAAAGAAAAAATCATAAGGGGTTTATTTAAGAAACAATGGGGACCACATGACAAGAAACAACCAATGGGAAATGAGACACGAGGTGCGTTCCAAATCGCATATTTATGCACTATTCTATGTCATTTTGTAGTATAAATGCTGCAAGCAGTGTGTTCACACCAAAGCAATCTCACTGCAATTCGTAACTTTTTGATGTAGTGGCTAATTCATTTGAATTCGTACAATCTAATTAGTACAAATAGGTACGATTTGCTAATCACCCAATGACGTTTGGGGTTAGGGGTGGGGTTAGGTGCCACGCCTCCTTTTTAAAATTCAAATTCGTACGAATTAGCCACTAAACTGACAAAACGTAAAATACTTACGTTTCCTCGTGAGATCAGGCTGGTTCAAACTGAAAACTCTAAAAATAATAAGTGCACTTTAATTACCCAGATGATGCACTCATTCTACCGGTGTGTTATGATGGACACTTCACGCACTCAACGACCGCACGTAGCAGAAGGGGCGGAACTATCGGGCGCACATAATGGATTACCTTATTTATTTTGGATTGGGAAAGCAAAATTCTCCTACGAGAGTGATTATAGCACCTCCCGATGGTGAATGCGGTTATACTCATGGCAGGAATTATTTGGTACTTTGGTCATTTATTTCACTAATTTGGCAACCGTCAAATGTCATCAGGGAAACGGTTTGAATTTCCGCTTAGTAAAATAACCATTAGTTTTCCATTTGGGACAACACTACATACATATACTATACTGTTGAGTGTGTAAGTGCATAAGTACATAGTGCATAGTGTGCCATTTAGGATGCTGCTACATTATTGCTAAGGACAACATGGCATGAAACAGGAAGCACAAGACTAAACTACAAAATAAAAGAAGAAGGTGCTAAAAGGTAAACTAATTGACATTAAAGGGGTGGTCCACAGTATATTTTTAAGGCTTGGATGTGTTTATAAGATGCAAAGCAATGTGTACTCATGCTTCACTTGTAGAAGATCACATTATTTTTTTCATATATGATTATATACAGCCACTCTGTTAACATGAAAACGACTGTCATATTTCCTAGTTCCTCTGAAAGGCCCGTCCTCAAGAGGCTCTGATTGGTCAGCTATCATAATGTGCTGTGATTTGCCGATTGACTCCACGTCATGCCCCTACAAGCGCGTGTTTTTGCGCTGTGTAAACACATTCAGTCAGAGCAGCTGTTAGCAGCGTTGTCTGCCTGAATCAGACAGAAGAAAGAAGAGCACAGAGCTAAACCTCATGCCTGCTTTCTAAAATAAAATCTGAGTAGTGTCTTTCACATATATCTTTCACATATATTCATGTATAAGCATGTTTAAGTGATATGAAATGTTCTCATATCTTTTGCGAGTTTGTTATTTGAGATGTAGAATGGATGGCAAGCGTCCGCATTGAGAGACACTGCATTGCTGCTGAAGATTGTGGCTGATTACAGCGGTTTGACTGATAAATATGAATTTGTAGCTAAATTGTAATCGGTGCTTAACAATTTATAAACAGCATTTCCCATTGTTTACGTCCTTGCTACAACATACCGTTAATGCTGTGCATGTAGTTGATCAATTTTAACAAATAATAACACTTACAGGTTGTGGCTCACAATCCACAGCTTTGTCGGTTGGCAGAGTTTTAGCCGAATCCAGCACTAAACTGGGAGAGATCATGGAAGCTCTCCTTTGTTTAATGCTAGCTATATATTTTTTTATAATTCTCTGGACCATAATTAAAATTAAACTATAAGCACTTCTCTCTTTGTGTCGTGTCCTTCGGAAGCCCAAATACAGAAACAGAAGCTCTGCGGAAATAGCAGCATTTGGAGTGCATTTTAGCTTTCTCTGCTATAACATTACAGCGCCTCTGGCCACACCACTTCACTGTGCAGGGTGTGTGCGAGAGATGAATGCACGTAACCAGCCTGATCTCACAACAAAACGTCGAGAGATGAGCTGAGAGGAGAGGAAAAGTTACCTCTCGCCAGCAGGTCGAATGTCCACAGTAAGAGAGAGAGAGAGAGAGAGAGAGAGAGAGAGAGAGAGAGAGAGAAATAGGGGCTTCTGCTGTAAGTCTCAGTGAAAGACTGTCCAGCAAACACACACGCAGTGAATTGTTTTTGCGTTAAGTAGTTAACTTTATTGTCCTTGACAGGAAATTTGTTATGGGCATCACCATATTGCTGCAGACATTCCATAAAAACAGGCAATAAAAACAATACAAAAATACAGCAGTAACATAATTTATAATGCTAATTAATATAGACTCTTAAATAAACCCACTGAAACAGGTACAAAGGATTTATTATTGTTATAACGGTTCAACCCACACTTTGGGACTCTATATCTTCTACCAGAGGGAAGTAGTTCATAATGTGGAAACAAAAAATGAGTTGGATCGTTTACAATCCCTTCCACCTGGTTGAGGACACAATTCTCATATAAAACTTATTAAAATATTCATTGTGCCCAATTATTTTCCATCCTGTCTTTAAGAGATGCATCAACTTAGATTTACACTGAACAGAGAGGTTGCCAAACCACACTGTGATACCGTATCTAACAATGCTTTCAAGAACTGCTTTATAAAACAACATCATAAACTTTTTGTTAACTCCAAAAAGACGTAACCTCCGTAAAAAATACAATCTCTGGTATAAACGAGAACAAACCCAATCAATATGTGTTTTCCATGTGAAAGAACTGTCGATGTAAATGCCCAAATACTTATAGGTTTCTGACTAGGTAGCTGGAGTGTTTTAATTACTCACGCTCACCTCCTTCGCCATAGTAAGGTTATGATCTGAACCGATATCAAATTGTCCACGTCTGCATCGTGGTGCACTAAAGAAACAATTCATTTTGACACCCCTACCTTAAAGGAGCATATTAATACCCAAAAAAGTACAAATGTGTACCTTATAGTACTTTAAAAGGTACAAAAGTGAATTCGAAAGGTACTAATGTCCACCTGTATGGTACAAAAGTGCATCTGTTTAAAGGTTACTGCCCCAGTGACAGAATTTGTACATGTATTTCTGAATGAGACAATGCAGAAACCAGATAGAGTCTGATTAGAACTGCTTTTATTGTAGAATTCATAATGAGAGAATTAAATTAGGTTTGAAACCAAGTCTTGACTAAAATTATCATGAGTTTCAGGTCTTTAAATGACAGTGCCATGCCCCAAAAGTGCTTTCAGAGAAGCATTAAGTTTTTATTAGAAACTGTCAACAGATCCACCCAAATACAAGACTATGGGGATTTAAAGCCTTTAAGAGCGACTTCTGACCTTTATTATTATATATGTCTGCTGCAGTCATGATATCCTTGTCATTTCAGTTATTATAACATTTTTTAAATTGTATACACACAAGCTGAGTTGATCGAAAAGTTTGTAAATTTCTACTGAAACTAGGATGTTTTCAGCCCCAAGACATGCGGTTTGGGTGGAAGAAAAGCTTGGGAGGAACCAAAACTCAGCAGGTCGTAATTTTCTGGAAAAAATGTAGAGACACACACAAAAAAAAAGATTAATCTTAGTGTTAATTGTGCGGTGAATCAGCAGCACGGGTGGAGCTGCAGGTGGAGGCGACTGGAACATATAAAAAGTCAGACAATTAAGACTGAGGACATCTGAAGACTTTCACTCATCTGCTTCTCCAACAACTAGTAAGACTTATTTTAATACATTTTTGGTAGAATTTTCACTGCCTAAATATATTAAATATATATATATACTGTTGAAATGTTTGGAATGATTTAAATATTTCTGGAAAAATTCTCACCCGGCTGCATTTATTTGATTAAATGTACCATTTTAAATAATCCTTATCTATTGCAGGATACCTATAAATTGTTGTTTTGTTCTGTAAACTACTTGGCCCATATTCACAGAACATTTTTTCCTTATCGCTTACCATCAAAATGTTTTAAACTAAGGCTTTCCTCTTAAATCATATGTATTTATACTGTTATTATATTGTATTATATATATACTGTTACTGATATTTATGATATTATGATGCCATAATCAAATAAAGTATTGAAGATAAAACAAAAAATTATCTTAATTGAATGCAGGCTAAGAGAAGGAACATATTAATACCCAAAAATTACAAATGTGTACCTCATTGTACTTTAAAAGGTACATGAGTGAACCTTAAAGGTACAAAAGTGTACCCAAAAGGTACTAATGTCCACCTGTATGGTACAAAAGTGCATCTGTTTAAAGGTTACTGCCCCAGTGACAGAATTTGTACATGTATTTCTGAATGAGACAATGCAGAAACCAGATAGAGTCTGATTAGAACTGCTTTTATTGTAGAATTCATAATGAGAGAATTAAATTAGGTTTAAAACCAATTCTTGACTAAAATTATCATGAGTTTCAGGTCTTTAAATGATAGTGCCATGCCCCAAAAGTGCTTTCAGAGAAGCATTAAGTTTTTATTAGAAACTGTCAACAGATCCACCCAAATACAATTTGGATATTTATTCAATTCAATTCAATTCATCTTTATTTGTATAGCGCTTATACAATGTAGATTGTGTCAAAGCAGCTTCACATGGAAGTTTATAGTGAATTGAAACAGTGTCAGTTCAGTTTTCATTGTTTAAGTTCAGTTTAGTTTAGCTCAGTTCAGTGTGGTTTAATAATCACTACTGAGAGTCCAAACACTGAGAAGCAATTCCATCGATGCGCATCGATTTATGATATTATGTTGCCATAATCAAATAAAGTATTCAAGATAAAAATATATATATACATATTATCTTAATTAAATGCAGGCTAAGAGAATAAGTGCTTTATAAAAAAAATGTGTTATTTGATTTTTAATTGGTCACACTTTATTTTGATGGTCCGTTTGCTGAATTTAAGTTACATTGCATCTACATGCCAACTAATGCTCATTAGATTATAAGTAGACTGTTAGAGTTTGTGTAGGTTGACATGTATTTGAAAAGTTTCTTATAGTCAGTTAAATGTCTGTTGCAGGAGCAGTATCAGCAGATATTAAGCAGACAGTGTACTAATACTCAAATGGACCATCAAAATAAAGTGCTACCTTTTAATATTATAGACATTCACAAAAAAATTTCCAATGTTACAAGCTAACTGATAATAATTAAGGATAATTAGTAATTATAGAGAGATCATAGATAGTAACGATAAATGAAAATGTATATCAAAGATATATATATATAACAGCAATAATTTGCATGCACCAATCCTTTATTTTGAAAATATATTTTGGGAGCATCCTCTGGGTGCTCAGGTTTCCCCCACCGTCCAAAGACATGCGCTACAGGTGAATTGTGTGAATGCAAGTGTGTGAACTCAAGAGTGTATGGGTGTTTCCCAGTGTTGGGTTGCAGTTGGAAAGCCATCTTTTCACGCACACACTAGGGCCAAGCTTATTCAATTCACCTAAAGCGTATGTGTTTGGACTGTGGGGGAAACCGGAGCACCAGGAGGAAACCCACGCCAACACGGGAAGAACATGCAAACTCCACACAGAAACGCCAACTGACCCAGTCAGGGCTCAAACCAGCAACCTTCTTGCTGTAAGGCGATCGTGCTACCCACTGCACCACGTGATGCCCTGTGAATAAAACAAATAGTGCTGATTTAATAAATGCATCTTTCGTTCTCCATCAGATCAGAAAATGAAGAGCGTTCTCTCAGTGAAGATGCTGTGTGCGTTTGCTCTGCTTCTGCTGGTGTTCAGAGCGACTGAAGCACAGATCGTGAGTAAATGTGAGCTGAAGGAGAAGCTGGAAGCGGCTCAGATCGAGGTCATTAGAGCCATGGGGGACAAAATGACTGTGGAGGAGCTCATCTCTAGACGTGAGTGGATGCAAATTTAGGATGACATATGATTCGGATTTTCTTGTCGTGATTAATTGCTGAAGCTTTTATCATGGTAGTATCATGATATTGAAGCAAGCTGCAAAAAAGTAACAAGTACACAGCAAAAATTCTAGTGTTAAATATACAGTGTGATTTTTTTGGTGTTGTTCAGTGTTAAAACTGAAGTACATTTTAATCCACGAGTGTGAAAGAGCGTATATTTAAGAGTTTTTTTTTTCCCTCAGTGGTAAACTTTTAACCCAATGTGCAGTGTATTAGTGATGGAAAGTCATTTTTTTTTTACTCAAACCGGTTCTTTCAGACAAACAGTAATAATGTTTTTCTTAAACTTAAAATATGTCTTGTTGCATTTTAAAATGCACAGAGTTAAATGTATTGAAATTATTTCTAAAAAAAGATTAATGAACATTTAATAAATGAAAACTATTTTCAACATATTTGATCACTGTTATCTGTCACACACACCAATTGATAATATAGGAAAAAAGGTCATATATTAACACTTTGAAAGGTAACACACACTCCAGTTCAATGTAAGAATAAACTCTTACTGTTTTAAAATGAACTCTGAGAGTAATGTACAAATTTCACACCTTAGAAAGTGTTATTTTAACTCCAAAATGGAGGGAGTCATATGTACACCCAAGAAGTGTTAAGTTAAACTCAAATTGAGTTCAATGTACACAGATTTTTTTCGCTGTGTACAATAACAAAAACTACTTGTAGTGTATATAGATGTTCAGAGTACACAAATGTTTCAATCAAATTTAATTGCAAAAGGATTATAAAGTACAACGTGACGGTTGAAATAAGGTCTTATTAGTAAACGTAGGACAATGGATTCAAACCAACAGTGAGAAACAGCCAGATTTATTAGTTTTTGTAGTAATGCAAGTACTTACATGCAGCAGAATGTTATTAGCTATGAATTTAATAACATGAATATTCAGATTATGACTACAAGTTTAACGTGTTATTAGGCTTTAACTAAAAAATAAACATCAGCTAAGGGTCATGAAACACCAAAACACATGTTTTGAGCTGTTGACGGTCATATATGTGTCCCACGCTGCTATAAACTCTATTAGGACACATAAATTACACAAAAAAGTGAAAATTGGTTGTTTTTCGTTATTTCGAGCAAATTCGTTCTTCCGGTTTGAAACGAATTTCTGAAGCTGCGTCACGGCGATTAGATAATTGCGTGTAGTCCAGCGTGGAGAGTGGATGTCTGTACCTGCGAGTACATCGTGACGTCTCTGAGTGTGATGCATTAATTCATTAGAAAGACTCTATTGCGCTCTATTGTGTATGCGGCGCAACTTCATTAGTATGCATGATAGCTTCAAGATAGCTTCAAGTTTTTACCTGTTACAGTGTTCATATGACAGAGGGATGCCATGTTGTGTTGCCAAAACAATTGAAAGAACAAGAATTCGGAGACATGGGTCGTCAGTGTTTTGTTTATAAGTGAAGTTTATTTATAAACTAATTTCGAGATGATCACGTGATTATGATTGAACACGGCTGGTCATGCATTAACCATGTATGACCAACCAATCAGACGATTTCTAACCC
>CAIGQZ010032382.1:52665-64002 GCA_903798205.1 Danio tinwini
CCGGTTTCCTCCCACGTTCCAAAAACATGCACTACAAGTTAATTGAATAATCTAAATTTAGCACTAGTCAAACTTTTACCCATCAGCATATCTCTCCGTAGCGACTATTTTCTGTCATCAACTCTTACAAAAGGGGGGAGTTCTCGAGATCTACCTGAGCTCAAAGCTCCCCTCTCGCCCCGCAAACGGGAGGGAGCCCAGGGCTCAAGGACCTTTTGAGCTCAGGGCTCTCTCCCGGGACAGCATGCCAAACTTGCTTATAATCAATCATCAGCTAAGTGTGAACTCTTGAAATGAGCTGCAATGAAGGTTTTGTTTTCATTTCCCCGATATGAAAGCGCAGCTGGATTACAGTGCACGCGACAGAAATGCGTTAGTAAGGAACATTTTTTGTACCCGAGAGCTTTTCGCATCTAGAAATGATGAAATCCAGATTTGCCGCTTGTCTCCTTTTAAAAAAGATGCGTTTCCAGTTTGTATTGATTGTCCTGTCACTACAGATTTGGTAAGAAAGTGATCAGTGGTCTCTTTTTGTTTATTCAGATGGCAAAGTTAGTTTGTATCATCAGCAGTAAAGACATACCATAGTCAAAATTATTTGAACTGTTACTACGTTTACAGTACATTAATATCACTACAATATTATAGACTGAAAGAGCCGCGGTAAATACTGCTCTCCGAATTTAAACATATTAACACAGCAATAAAACTATTACCGTCGTGTAGAATTTTTGCCGCATTTTGTGACAGGATAGTCTACACACACGGCTTTCTGACGCTACCTACCGAGTGCATCTAAGTTACAGAGAAATGCTGAGTTTTTTTCCCCCATATAATGGACCGTTTATTATTATTTTCTTGCTGTTGTTCACAATCAGAGAGTTTAGTGACACCAGTCTGCCATCGATCAGAGGAGAGGCAGGTAGGGAGAATTTTGAGAACATTTGGGGAAAAAAGTAGAAATACGACATAGTTTGTGACCTTGTTTTTTAAATTTATTTCTTTTAATTGTACATTAGTAACTTAACATTAGGTTTCTTTAAATAATAAATTATAATATTTATTAAAATTTTGAATAACTGCTTTCTTATTGTATGTATTTCCAAATGAAATTATTACTACAGTCAATATTGATTTATTACTATTACAATTAATAATAATAATAATAATAATGATTATTATTAATATTAAACAGATTTCTGAAGGATCATGTGACTTTGAAGACTGCAGTAATGAAGCAGATAATTCATCATTAAAATCACTGAAATAAATGATTAAATGAAATGATAAACTACTTTTGAACAGTTATTTTAAAGTGCAATAACATTTCACAATTTTATAATTTGTACTGTATTTTTGATTAATCCTCCTTAACATTTAGCTAGTTGCTAAAACAGTCCAGTCTATTGACATTATCGGGCTACAATGTGGCCAAGGGGTACATCAAAGGCACGTACTAAAGACTAGGGACTTTGGTCACACCATCTCTAAGCATTTAATTCTAAACAGCTTTGAGGGATACGGACACACTTTAAATACATCAGGGCCATGTACAGGGGGGTGGCCCGGTGGCTAGAGCCACTGCCCCTCTGCCCTCATTGGCTGAGGTGCCCCCTCAGCCCCCCAGCTCTTCACTTTGCGTTCATATATATATATACAGATATACACATATATACACATACCTTTTAACATACAGTTCATTTTTCAACAATGCTAGGGCCCCATACCTGGAATTGCTTAGGGCCCCCAAATCACTAAGTCCGCCCCTGGTGTCATGTGCTCGCTCACCCTCCTTGTTAATTCACCTTTATTTGTATAGCACTTATACAAAGTAGATAATTAACCTATTATTAACCCATTATTAGTTCATTATGTTCATCTGTTTGTTGCCAATTATTTCTCCTTATAGCTCCCTCTTGTCTGCTGTCCTGTGCTAGTTTGTTGTCATAATTCATCTTGTCCAGCCCTGCCTTTCCCCACCAGCCCAGTTCAAGTTTGTTTTTTGTCTTTTGTTGATGTTTTTTCCCTTGGGGTTGTTTTTGTTACTTTTTGTTTAATTTTTTAATTAATAAACCCATTTTTGGTCTGTATTTGAGTCCTTGCTCCTTTCCCCACCAACAATCATGACAAGAGGTACATTTTTGAGAACCAAAAAAATATGTGGCCTTGACTTTGTCTTGCAGTTTTACACACAAAATGCAGCCATTATGTACCTGCAAGCACGTATTACTCTGTTCTCGAAAATGTAGACCTGGACACATTTCCCAATGAGCCTGAGTTAATGCCTAATAATATATTAAAATCATAGATGTAATCTGATTACAAGTTAACAAGTTAACTACTGCAGCCTTATTGCATGTGCTAGCAAACAATAACCCTACACATAGCCACAGAATTGTTCAAATCAATATTTCCATAGTTGGCCAGATTATTAAGCTAATTAACCAAGTAAATCAAGCATTCGGTGCTGTTATGAACACCACTGCAAATACAATGTGTTCATTCATGAAAAGCACTTTAAATGTTGTTTAAATAATACATATTGAGGTATCTTGATGTGCATGTTCATTATCACGACTGAATATCAGCATATGTGTTCAGTAGAGATTAAAGGTCAACCCCTCTGTTTTTGCTTGTTTTCCTTCATTCTGCTACAGTTATCTGCAAAGCCAGTGGCACAGGCTTCAACACCAGCTTGGTCAAAACCATCATCGTCAACCCGAACCCCTTAAATATCTTCTCCACCCGGCGTCTGGTCTGGCGTCTGTATGGCTTGTTTCAGCTCAGTGATCAGTGGGCCTGTGATTCTGGCCTGAGACCATCACTCAATGTCTGCAACATTAGCTGCTCTGGTGAGATCCGGATTTACAACTCTGGTTAAACGCAGCTGAATGAGGTTTTGACTGTTTTTTCATTTCTTCAAAAGACTTGATCGATGATGACGTCACTGATGACATCGCCTGCTTGAAGACCGTGATCAACAGCATGTAAGAAAACACACTTAGTTTGAAATGAAGGCTGTGCGATATTTATACTTGATAGTAATATTTTCAGAAATTGTCATTTTGGTGAGTTTGTCACTCACTTTGACAGAAAAAGTTAACAAAAACGCATCAGGAGAATCTAAAAGCATCAATCTGTGGGGAAGCCTTTTAGAATGCAGTTACAGCATATTATTTAAGTTACAAATACGTAACTTAACGTATACAATAAGTATACAAACTCATACAATAAGTTTCCATTTATATAAAAAATATCACAGCAACGTATACAAACTCATACAATAAGTATCCTTGTATGAGTTTGTTTTTATTACATTTGTAACGTATTTAAGTTGCATCACACAAGCAAGATTGATTTCATATTGATTAAGTTTAACAAACAAAAAAAATTATATTCTACTATTTACTAAATTTTAGACGAAAATATAGTTTTTTTCTTATTTGTCAATAAAAACAATAAAAAAAAGCCAAAAATGTTTTAAATAAATGAAAAATAAATCAATTAGTCATTGATTCACTTAATCTGCTTTGAATGTTTTTTGAAAAAATTATTCAGTGAATCACTCATTAAGACAATGTCTTGTCGCCACCTACTGGCAGTTAGTGTCATATTAGTTTATCTACGAAAGGAATACCTGGCTAAACCAGCACAATAACATAAAAACACAATATTGTTTTACTATTATTAATAATAGTGAAATAAAATTAAATAAATATAAATTTTGATCGATACCACAAATCCCTAGTTTTGTCCAACTCTGGAACTGCTAGGTTTGAGAAATATTTGGACAATATTTTGAATTGCATTTTTCCTGTAAAATATTTTCCTATAAAATCTTGGCTGGCAAGAGCACATGGAAAGGGAATGTAAAATCACCAAGGTGATAAAACTATATAACTTATAATAAAATATGCACAGTTTACCAATGTAATTAAATAAATGACTGTATTACATTCTTAATATCATGTCATCTGTCTTCACAGTAAACCTAGACCCAAACAGAAGCCCAATGAAATAACTCTACCTATTACAACGTAAGTTGAAATGAATGATTTTTTTATTGTCTCAATGTTTATAATTGTTCTATATTCAGAAGAGAAACCTGTACACTATGGCATGTTTAGATGTATTTGTTTTTTTTGTCATGAAATTGACAGAATAGAAAATCAAGTAAAAGAGTATAAAACCAAGTAAGAATTCTATATACAGTGGAAGGTAGTATTATTAGCCCCCTTCTGATTTTTTTTCTTTTTTTTTTATATTTCCCAAATGATGTTTAACAGTGAAAGAAAATTTTCACAGTATGTCTGGTAATATTTTTTCTTCTGGAGAAAGTCTTATTTGTTTTATTTCTGCTAGAATAAAAGCAGTTTTAAATTTTTAAAAAAACATTAAAGTCAATAGTATTAGCCCCTTAAGCAATATTTTTGTTTCGATAGTCAACAGAACAAACCATCTTTATACAATAACTTGCCTAATTACTCTAACCTGCCTAGTTAGCCTGATTAACCTAGTTAAGCCTTTAAATGTCACTTTAAGCTATAAAGAAGTGTCTTGAAAAATATCTAGTAAATATTATTTACTGTCATCATGGCAAAGATAAAATAAATCAGTTATTAAAAATGAATTATTAAAACTATTATGTTTAAAAAAATGTGTTGAAAAAATCGTCTCTACTTTAAACAGAAATTGGGGGAAAAAATAAACAGCGGGGCTAATAATTCAGGGGGGCTACTAATTTTGACTTCAACTATTTATGTATCTATCTTAAATTTTACAATAATGAATGAATATGGATCTTCTGTTTTACAGATTGAGCACTATTTTGGTAAAGGAGTGTCACTTCATTGTTGCCTCTGAGTATTTCTTTGAGTGTCTGACTCTAACATCACCAGTAATCACAACATCAATGATGGATGCAACATTACCAGTGACCGCAACGTCACCACAGACTGCAACATCAGTTATGAATGCAACACTGCAAGGGAATGGAACAACAGCATGATTCACTCTTCTTACCTGCTGCATTATGTAGATTTGAACTACAGAATCAACATGTTATCTCAGTACCAATACTTCTGATCAGCCAGACTATTACTGTCACTTTAAGAACACAACCTTCCAATGACTCCACGGCAACAGTCACTTTACAACATTCCAATGTCCTCATGGTAACTACATTTATTTTCTGTTATTTTTAAAAGTGACAGAAAGCAAAAGTTGTTAGCATGGAATCTTTGGAATGTCATGTTTTTAAAGCACAACATTCCATTGTTCTCATGGTAACAGCTTTTACTTTGTTACATTTAAAACATAACATTCCATTGATTCTATGGCAACAACCTTTGATTTCTGTCACATTTAAAAGCACAATAATCCATTGTTCTCATGGCAACAACGTTTAATTTATGTTATTTTTACAACATAACATTCCATTGATTCCATGGTAACAATGCTAAAATTATATTACTTTAAAAACATAACATGTCAATACTCTCATGCAAACAGCCTTTGATTTCTGTCACTTTTAAAAGCACAACATTCCAATTAGGGGTGTCAAAATTAATCGTTTCTTCAGTGCACCGCGATGCAGATGGGGACAATTCGATATTAGTTCAGTAATAGATCATAACCCGTTATTACGCACTGATGTCATTTATGCCATATGCGCGATGTTGCGGTAGAATACTATGACGAAGGAGGCGAGGGTGAGTAAATAAAACACTCATACTACTTAATAAACAAATCTTTCACTGACACTGCCCCTATCTCTCTCTCTCTCTCCCACACACACACACACACACTTTAAGCATTTGACCCCTTGGCATGTTCGTGAGGTAAAGTTTCCTCTCCTCTCTTCAGATTACCTGATAACCGTGTATTATGCACATATAGACTGAAGCAGGTCACACGCCAGAAGCGCCGCTCGGCGACGCGCCGCGCAGTGCCACGCATTTCAGAATTCTAAAAATAGGTTTCAATTAGAGTACACACACCAGCGCCGCAAGTCGGCGGCTGTCTGCGGATGTCCGCGGCGCCCAGCCACGACTCAGGACACTGTTCAGAATTCTGCCGCGCCACAGAGCGCCATCTGATTAGTTTCGTTTTAAATAGCCTGCAAATGTGCGCATCCGGTGTGTGACGGCCTTGACCCACAGCTGTTTTTCCCGCATCACTCATGGGGCGCTTTCGTTTCTAATCGCAGCTCTTTCTGTTGAGCGTGTGAAGACAATGACCAATCATAGGGGTGTAAGAACTTGCCCGTGCTCAAAAAGCAAGCGGGATAATATTTACATTAGTTTATTTGTTATGAATGCTCGTGCTGTCTTCTTTGTCTAAAACATTCACAAAGAGTGGTTTTTTTTTTGAGCAGGTAAAATTAAAGTTACAGTTCATATATATTACTGCTCGTATTAAAGGACAAAATTGTATTACAAGTAATATACAAATATAAACATATTTATAGATTTTAATACAATGTTTTTTCTTGTGTTGTAAAGAAAATCAAAGTATGTACGGAAAGCATCGTCAATGCACCGTGATGCACCGAGATATCGAATTGAACCGAATCGAAGGCATGATAATCGTAACCGAACTGAACAGTGAGACCAGTGTAGGTTCACACCCCTAATTCCAATGTTCTCATGGCAACAGCATTCAATTTATATTACTTTTAAAAGTGACAGAAAGCAAAGGCTGTTGTCATGGAATTAATGGAATGTTATATTTTTAAAGTACAACATTCCATCGTTCTCATTGTAACAGTGTTTAATTTGTTACTTTAAAAACATAACATTCCAAAGATTCCATAGCAACAGCCTTTGATTTCTGTCACATTTAAAAGCACAATAATCCATTGTTCTAATGGTAACAGTTTGCTCAATGTTACTTTAAAAACACAACATTCCATTGATTCCATGGCAACAGCCTTCAATTTCTGTCACTTTTATAAGCAGAACATTCCATTGTTCTCATGGTAACAGCTTTTAATTTATGTAACTATTAAAACATTGCAATCCACTTGTTAAATGTGACGTCACGTGAAGCGGCTTCCAGGTTCAAGCGCTCTATCAAACTGTATAGGGAGACTCATCAAATCATCAAATGGTAATAATAAATGTTTACAAAGCAATAAAATACATTTGAAAATCACAATCATACTATATGTGTATATAGTTGTATATATATATATATATATATGAAGAGTTCAGATGCAAAACCTTCTAAATCCATCAGACCTTTTTTTTTTTGTAAATGAGCATTTTCTATCAGGCTCCTCTGATTAGGTTCAGAAGTTTAATTTTATAGGTAATGAAAAGGTTATTAGCTGGTAAATAAAAAAACAGTTTTTCAAAAAGGTCACTTTAGACAATTCTTTGATTTTTATCAAGGAATTTTTTTTTTGCGTCAAAACCAGCTAAATCCACTTGTGCTTTGTTTTGCAAAAACTTCTAAATCCAACTATCGGGACAAGACAGTGCATTTAGCTGAAAAAATTACTAAAGATGCAATTAGTAATTATTTTACCAAACATAAAACACAATACACAAACCATCTAAAATTTAAAAATCTGTCAAATAAGTGGCGGTTCATTCCGCTGTGGTAAGCACTGATAAACCAGGGCCTAAGCAGAAGGAAAATGAATGAATGAAATCTGTCGAGTGCATTAATCAATAACATTAAAACTGACAATAATTAAATCTAAGCAATCTGTTGCCGTTTCAGATATTTGGGGTTTAGATTTAATGTAAGTAACGTAAACAGTGTAAACATTGTAAAGTAAGCTGGTTACATTCAAATAATGTAGTGTAAAACATTGTGAAACGTCAACATCTTTGCATTGTCCATTAATATAAAAAGCTTATCAGACATATAGATAATATGAAGTAAAATAAATAATGTACAGTTTTACACATATTTTTTTAATATTTTAAAAATAGCTAACAAATAAAACACAAGGTAGGCCTACTGGGCAAATGGGGGATGTCTCTCTCAGACACTTTTAGAAGCTCTCATTCATTTATTCTCACCATACTCAAAGTCTTGGTCTCTTTTTCGTCTCTCGTTTATCCTCATAGCATCCATGCGGGATAAAAGAACGGCATCTTTGTCTTTCATGAAATAGAGTTTCCTTTTAATGTACAGTAAATCTGACTCATTCAAAGTAGGGTCACTGTTATTTGCCATTCACTGACAGTCGGACAGCCTAAAGCAATTCAATAAGCTCCATCTTTTAAAACTAAATCTAAAGTGGAATAAAACAGTCTCCTCATAAAAGCCGGCGTATCAGCGCGCTTGCTACAATAAAAATATATGATTCAATTCATGCTTCTGATTGGTTCTCGTAATATAGTGGCTTTTGCTGTGACGTTTAGCGGCTTTTGCCAACAAACTGTTATTTCTGAATGCGCGGACGCTGCGATTTAGATTATTTGAAGCAAATACCTTTGTTGAACATGTACTACGTGCCTAAAGCATTCGCTTAATGTCATTAGCACATTTTTGGCGGAAGTGGCGTTTAGCGACTTTTGCATCTGAACTCATCCATGCCTAATATCCGATGGCCAGAAAGAGATACATTTTTTATGAACTGTAAATTTAAACATGAACATGAACTGTAGATTTTGGTATTTGTGATGCAGCAGGCCCAGAGACTGTTGTGTACACCATGATTTGATTTAAAATACACTTTAAATGTGTGATAGGACCAAAAAATGGTCATAAAGGAATATTTACTCAATTCAAATGAGTCGCAGCTTGGACCCGGAAACAGTATTCCATACGTTACCAATACGTCATGACTTAAGAGGATGATTCCATGGCAACAGCCTTTGATTTCTGTCACATTTAAAAAGCAGAATATCCCATTGTTCTCATGGTAACAGCATTTAATTTATGTTACTTTAAACACATAACATTCCATTGTTTCCATGGCAACAGCCTTTGATTTCTGTCACTTTAAGAACGCAATCTTCTGATGTTTCCTCTGAATGGTGATGGGGTCACTATGACGGTGGTGGGACCTGCGTGAGTTTAATAAACCCATAACGCCTCTGAATAAAGTGTGCTGGTGCTTTAATAAACGTTTATTTATTTGACTTGTGTATTATTTGAATTTTATTCATTCATACATTCATTTTCTTTTCGGCTTAGTCCCTTTATTAATCTGGGGTCGCCACAGCGGAATGAACCGCCAACTTATCCATCTTATGTTTTATGCAGCAGATCCCCTTCCAGCTGCAACTCATCTCTGGGAAACATCCATACACACTCATTCACACTCATACACTACGGACAATTTTAGCCTACCCAATTCACCTGTACTGCATGTCTTTGGACTATGTGGGAAACTGGAGCACCCGGAGGAAACCCACGCAAATGCAGGGAGAACATGCAAACTCCACACAGAAATGCCAACTGACCCAGCCGAGGCTCGAACCAGTGACTTTCTTGCTGTGAGGCGACAGCACTACCTACTGCGCCACTGCGTCGCCTTATTTGAATTTTATTGCTTTAATATTGTTAATATTTAGTGCCATTATAAAGGGGAGAAATAAAGGTATACGTTCATTGAACTATGAAAAACATAATTTAAAGGCAACCTATTATGCAAATATCAGTTTTATAAAGGGTTTATATAAAGGTTATAAGGGTTTAATAAAGGTTTAACGCAATGTGTGTACATTGTGTGGATATAGCTAGCCTATAAATGGTACAAATTAAATAATTGTATTTTTATAATCACACTTGATTAAAACAGTCTGCAGAAACACTTTGATTGACATTCTCCCTTTGTACGTGTCATCAGAGGGAAAGCCCCGCCCATTAATGACAATTAGCATAAACAGCCCTGAGTGAGAAACAGCCATCTGCCGCCCGAGTTTAACATCATACCTGCTGCAGATGATGTCAGCTACTAATAGCATTATAAATGTGGAACTTTAGAATGTATAAATGATGATGTCTGTGTTTGTAGCTCCGCCCTCTTTTAAAGAAGATCTCATTTGAATTTAAAGCAACAAAACGGCACAGTTTGGATCAAAGCCTAAAAGTTTCAAAGAATTACGGGGTATTTTGAGCTGAAACTTCACATACACACTGTGGGGTCATCAAAGACTTATTCAACATCTTGTATAAAGGGGCATAATAGGTCCTCTTTAAGTTTCAGAAAATGCACAATTCAATGCTGAATTTTCAGAAAGATTGAAACTGAGATGATGCTGTGATGACTACAATGTAATATTACTCTACACAAGGATGAGCAGTAAGCTGCTTTCTCTGTAATTACAGATCAGTTGATATGCACTCAGTATTTAAATGTTTTATTCCTAAAATCACAGCAGCCTTCCATGATCATTCTGTGATATTTGTAGTTCCATTTCATCTATGAAATACGTAGAATGTCAAACAGACATGTAGAAATTTACATTAGCCTTTAATGAACTTCACGGTGGCGCAGTGGGCAGCACATTCGCCTCACAGCAAGAAGGTCGCTGGTTCAAGCCTCGCCCTCGGCTGGGTCAGTTTGGTATTTCTGTGTGGAGTTTGCATGTTCTCCCCTTAGCATGTTCTATTGGCGTGGGTTTATCTTCGGGTGCTCCGGTTTTAGGTAAGCTAAATTGGCCGTTAGTGTATGTGTGTAAATGAGTGTGTATGGATGTTTCCTAGTGATGGGTTGCAGCCGGAAGGGCATCTGCTGCTTAAAACATGCTGGATAAGTTGGCAGTTCATTCCGCTGTGGCGACCCCGGATTAATAAAGGGACTAAGCCGAAAAGAAAATTAATGTTTAAAATAATTTTATTTTGCAGAACTATTAGGCTTTTACTTCTGAGTTACCGTTTGTGAGACTTATATTGATTTATTGATGAAAGCAGTAAAAACAGGACAGAAAGTGATAAAACAACACAAGTCTGATGGGTGACAGTATAAAATAGGGGAAAAACAAAAAGGGATAATCCTTAAATTACAGTATGATAAATGTTGTTTTAGTTTTCTTAAGTGGAATCATTTGTTTGAAATAAGTTTACAAGGTTGATGGTCAATGTTTAATATCACAATGTGCAGTACTAAGAAAGTTGTGATTGGGTTTTCATGGAACTGAGGGAAACAGCATGTTCTACATATAAATAGAATAAAACACAATAGTGATTGTGTGCATCTTTCAGACAGTCATACGAGAGCACGTCAGAAGAGGCCTTTTTATGTCTGCTGGGATTGGGTGTCTGTTTACACGTTATGTGAGAACTCTAAACTAACCTACAGTACAGAAAAATAGATATGACGGAGAACCAGATTACAAGTGCAATGACTTGTCCTGTAATAAATAAATAAAT
>CAIGQZ010032382.1:64402-91694 GCA_903798205.1 Danio tinwini
TATATATATATATAAACACACACACATGCTCACATACTCATCTGCCACTTTATTAGGTACACTTGTCCAACTGCTTGTTAACGCAAATTTCTAATCTAATCAGCCAATCACATAGTAGCAACTCAATGCATTTAGGCATGTAGACATGGCCAAGACGATCTGCTGCAGTTCAAACCAAGAAAGGCGATTTTGAACGTGGCTTGGTTATTGGTTCTAGACGGGCTGGTCTGAGTATTTTAGAAACTGCTGATCTACTGGGATTTTCACGCGCAACCATCTCTAGGGTTTACAGAGAATGGTCCGAAAAAGAGAAAATATCTAGTGAGCGGAAGTTCTGTGGGGACAAATGCCTTGTTGACGCCAGAGGTCAGAGGAGAATGGCCAGACTGGTTCCAGCTGATAGAAAGGCAACAGTAACTCAAATAAACACTCGTTACAACAGAGGTCTGCAGAAGAGCATCTCTGAATACACAACACGTCCAACCTTGAGGCTGATGGGCTACAGCAGCAGAAGACTACACCGGGTGCCACTCCTGTCAGCTAAGAACAGGAAACTGAGGCTACAATTTGCACAGGCTCACCAAAATTGGAGAATAAATTGTCTGGTCTGATGAGTCTAAGCGTGAATCATCTCAGACTTTCTTGAACATGACAATGAGTTCACTGTAAATGGCCTCCACAGTCACCAGAACCCAATCAAATATAGCACCTTTGGGATGTGGTGGAACGGGAGATTCGCATTAATGATGAAAACAATGTATAAGGTATAAAAACCCAAAGAAACACTTAAATGAGCTGATGAGGGGGGTGGAGATGATAATTTATTCTTTAGGCTTGTTCCACTTCATGCGGTGTCCTGATTTCAACCCAATAAAACACCTTTGGGATGAATGATAGTGGATACTGCATTGTAAAAATACTGGGTTCCACAAAACTAAGCTGCTTCATGTTGTCCCAACACAAGTCGATTAAGTTAACTTAATTGTTTTTATAAATTTAAGTGAATAGAAAAATCAAACAATTAAATTGACTCCCAAAAATAATTGTGTTAATTGAACTCATTTTAAACACTCGTTTTTTTTATGTTGTTTTAATAATTGTAATGCATCATTTTTATTGCTATTGTCTTTTATTGTTATTATTATGAGCTGAATAATGTTTTCCAGTCAGCATGAACTCTTAATATAACGAAACCTTTTCCAGCCCTGAATATAAAACCATGTGTTAGGTCACTTAAGGTATGGTTATAATAGTGAATTACATAAACTGTTAATCATGTAATCAAAATAATGAGTTTTGCATTGCTTTAAACTTGCTTGACAGAAGTCGGGTCCACCCTAAATACTGATCCTCCCAAACTGAAAAGACTCAGGATTTAAGGATCTGGAGTGGCAGGAAAAGGACCTGAAAGTCCTGAATTGTGGCTAACTGACTCATCCCAACTAGCCAAACGTTGACACCTTGATTTAAATGGGAACCAAAAACAGATGCTTATGTTCATGTTAAATCATTCAAGTACAATCAGAAACCCTTACAGACACTGATTATCTCTAAACATATCCCACAGTTACAAGGATATCAAGAAAGCGGAGTACTATTTAAATTCAGGTAAATTCAATTAACCTTATGACAACTTCAAAGAAAAGTGTTCTGAAACTTTCCAAGATGGTAGATGAGGGAGGATGAGGATGAAACCTTGGGAGGAACCAAAACCAACATTTTCTTGCTGACACATTTAAACATTTCTAGAAATATCAATAATGGAATGAATCAACAGCACAGGTGCAGCTGCAGGTGGAGGTGGCTGCAACATATAAAAGTCTGATGGGTGACAGTGGAGAAGGTCAGAGGACTGAAAAACATCTGAAGACTTTTGGTCATCTGTATCACCAACAACAGAAACAACTGGTAAGACTTAAATAAATTATAATTTTGCATTATTTATTGAAATGTGTTTCAATTTGGCTCTATTGATTTTTGATGATAATTAATATTAAAATAAACAATTTGATATCTTTGATTACAGCTTTTCCCATTGATTTGTTATTGGTTGTATTCCAAGACATGCATGCAATAATTTTACATCAATTCAAATGTGCAACTGTAATGTAGAAAGTTTGTTGAATGAAGTCTTTAATCTCTAGATATCAGAGATGAAGAGTGTTCTTCCAGTAAAGATGTTGGCAGTGTTGGCTCTGGTATTTATGGTGTTCAGTTTGTGTGAAGCTCACCGGCTGGATGGTCCACCGATAAAGCTGCCTCCAAGACCTACATTCAAGCCTCCTCATTTCTTAACCACAGCAAAGCCAAACACGGGATCCACAACATTGATAGTTTGCAATACAGCCTCAAACTCTTCCGCAATCTCAACCACCACCACAAGCCACACGACAGCCTCCACCAAAACCTCTGTCACAAACTCAACAACAGTCTCCAATGGGACCCCTGTCACAATCTCCAATGCGACCCCCACATCAATCCCCAATGGGACCTCCACAATTCTCAATGCAACCCTGACAACAATCCCTAATGGGACCTCCACCACAATCCCCAATGGGACCTCCACCACAATCCCCAATAGGACCTCCACCACAATGCCCAATGGGACCTCCACCACAATGCCCAATGGGACCACCACCACAATGCCCAAAGGGACCTCCACAACAATCCCCAATCCAACGTTCACAATAATCCTTAATGGGACCTCCACAATCCCCAAAGGGACCTCCACAATCCCTAATGCAACCTTGATAACAATCCCTAAAGAGACCTCTACTATCCACAATGGGACCTCCATAACAATCCTCAATCCAACTTCCACAATAATGCCCAATGGGACCTCGACAATCCCCAATGGGACCTTCACCACAATCTCCAATGTAACCCTCGTCTCAAGCCCCAATGCAACCTCCACTATCCACAACGCAACCTCCACAACAATCCCCAATGTAACCTCCACTGCAAGACCCACCACTGCCTTGTCAAACCTCACATCAACCTCCACCCCAACTACTACTACTACTAAAATCTCGACTACAAGGCGCTCAAAGCCTACCCAAAAGCCTCCAATCAAGCCCCCAATCAAAAACCCTCACAAGCCCTTTTAAGCTCCACCACAGGTCTTGCTTCAGATTCTACGTCCTAATCTCCAACCTTACCTCAAAAAGAAAAGACGACACAAACATTAATTTATGAATGTTAACCAGTCTTAAACCATAGATTAATTTCCCTGACATCTACTCGAAATGTAAATAAGTTATGTTTTGGGTTGTACTATGACAACCATATAGCTCAAATATCCAGATTCTGTGGCATGTTTGATTCAGTTACAATAAACATCAAGCAATATCAAAAGATTTGCCTTTTTCTTTTAAACCCTAAAAGGTGCTAGTTCAAAAATGAGGTTTATGAAATGACATTCCTGAATTATTGAGTCTCATTCAGTGCATTATGTGTAGAGATTGTGTACAAATGTACTATTACTGTATGTACAGTACAAACTTCATATTGAATTCTACCAGCTTGTGATCTGTTTGAATCTGCTTGATCTGTCTGAAAGCCTGTTGCTCACTTTCTTTGAAATTCCACATCATCATACTGTATATTTTACTTTGATTGAAATTCAGGTCAGCATCACTGTAAAGCATGCAATCAGGTCATACAGTTGCACTGTCATCATCACTTCCGTGTCCATACGTGACAAACTCTGTTCTCCTCCCAGCATTGTCTGATGTACCAGTCAGTCTGTACAGATCTTTTTTTGCTGTAGTCATAGTGAAGGTGTCGTCTTACCTCGATATGACATCTGAGCCCTTCTGTTTGAGAGATGCACAAAACGTCATTGTTTTGTCCTATTTTAAGAAATTCAAGCTGTGCATCCCTAAAACCATATCATAAGATTTCATTCAGAGCATTGGTGTGAAACTGCCCACAAACTGACACTTAACCTTTAAGCCGCTGGTGTACCTGGGGTGTAGATGAACGCTCTCAGGGGAACAGATGAGTCTATAAATACAGTACACACAGACAGCCATTCATATATTACAGTTTCCCTGTCGGAAACACAGAGATCTCCAGAATGCATACAGAAGGGAAGTTGTTGGCGGCTGTGGTAGTTTTATTCATGGCAGCCGGTGTAAGTAATGGTGCTAGCGTGACTAAATGCAGTCTGAAGCAGGAACTTCAAGCCATCCTTGGGGCGCCTCTGAATACGACTGACATTCTGGCAAAAAGTGAGTCTCCATTTTCCGTCTCCATTTCTCCATCGAAATAAAAAATACTACAAAAATCTGCTACTGCCTAATTTGGATTAATATATTTAATACTTACAATACTTTAATACTTATATTAATACTTATTAATATATATTTAATACTCTTATCAGGTGACAATACAGTGTTTTTTTTGTTCCACAAAATAAAGACCCATACAGAACCAAAATTGGAATATTATTATGTTATTTAAAAAATCATATGAAACACATTGTATACACAGTTGTATTGAGCTGTGAATGAAATGAAATACAAGGGAGAAGCATGGAAGTGTGAATGGGGCTTAAAAAAGACACTCAAACCGATTTCTAACAAGTAAAGGATGAGTAAATGCAGAATTTACATTTTGTGTGAACTATCTCTATTAATGTCCAGTGTCTTGGTTTAACACAAACTCTTTTCACAGTTGTGTGCCATGTGGCGCTGACCACCAACTTCAGTACCAGCGCCGTTAATACAATCCCTGAGCCTACAGAAGTAGCGAACGGTCATGGACCTCGTCATAGAAGAGCTGCAAAGGGTCCAGAAAGAGTCGCAGTGACCTCCAACTACAGGACCAGCCCCAACAATACAGTTCCACACCCAGAGTCAACAGAGCAACCTGAAAGCCATGGATCTCGCCATAGAAGAGCTGCAAAGGGTCCAGAAAGTTTCGCTGTGACCTCCAACTTCAGGATCAGCCCCAATGACACAGTCCCACATCCAGAGTCAACAGAGCAACCTGAAAGCCATGGATCTCAACACACAGAGTCATCAGAGCAAGAAGACAGTCACGAATTTCGCCATAGAAGGTCTCCAAAGGGTCCAAAAAGAGTCGCAGTGACATCCAACTTTACTACCAATGCCAATAATACAGTCCCACATCCAGAGTCATCGGAGCAACAAGACAGTCACGATTTTCACCATAGAAGGTCTCCAAAGAGTCCAAAAAGACTCGCAGTGACATCCAACTTCACTACCAATGCCAATAATACAGTCCCACACCCGGAGTCATCCGAGCAACAAGACAGTCACGAATTTCGCCATAGAAGGTCTCCAAAGAGTCCAAAAAGAGTTGCGGTAACCTCCAACTTCACTACCAACCCCAACAACACAGTCCCACACCCAGAGTCATCCGAGCAACAAGACAGTCAGGAATTTCGCCACAGAAGGTCTCCAAAGAGTCCAGGAAAAGGCCGTCCTGCTGGTAAAGTAACCCTTCCACCCCCTACCACGAAGCCCAAGAAAACGGAGATGTGGACGATGTACGGCTTGTTCCAGCTTAGTGACCATGTGGCGTGCAATTCTACTCAAAGTAGCAAACCGAACCTCTGCGGACTGAGCTGCCAGAGTGAGTATACGAAGCAATGACTGTAAAGGCATTTATAATGTTACAAATGAGCAGATCTTTGAAACTAGAACATCTCTTGAGCTGCAAATCATCTTACTAGAAAGACTTCTGAAAGATTGTGTGAAGATCACTGGAGAAATATTAAAATGTATTCAAAGAGAAAGAGCTTTTTGAGATTGTAGTAAGATGTCACATTGATATTTTTAACTCATTGTTAGTCAAATAGGGCGGCACGGTGGCTCAGTGGTTAGCACTGTCTCCTCATAGCAAGAAGGTCACTGGTTCGAGTCCTGGCTGGGTCAGTAGGTGTTTCTGTGTGGAGTTTGCATGTTCTCCCCATGTTGGCGTGGGTTTCCTTAGTGGTTAATTCATTCTGTGGTCACATTTGATAAATAAGGGACTAATGAATGAACATTAAGTTTATTTATTAGATTAGTTCAAGTTTTGGCTTTGCTACTGACTAATCTGCACACATATATTATTGTAAAGCATCCTATGGAAAATATGAATTTCAAAGCCAGAACTGTGAGGGGTTTCTCGTTTATGCTGAGCACTATTCGTGCATCAATATGCTCTAATATGAATGAGATTTTCTCTTTTCAGAGCTGATTGATGATGACATCACTGATGATCTGGCATGTGTCAAGCTTCTTATCACTAAAGTGTGAGTAAAACTGATTTTCCTTTTTTGTCGGTCAATTATGCAATGAGTATAATATTTATATAGTTTTTAAATTGTGTTTGTTTGATTCTCACAGTACTGAACATGGTCCTGACCATCCATTTGCTGAAGGAATGAAAGGAATGAAAGAAATGTAAGTAGATGACAACTAAAACTGTCTGTTAATATGCAAGAACCAGCCAAAAAACACAATTAATAGAAATTGACAGCTTTTGCTGGCAAGAGTTATGCTGAATTTATGATCTTTGCAACAAAATCATACTTTTATTTATTTAAATATATTTGCCGCTTTCCTTTAACAGGCTCAATCCACAGTGTGTCAACGTCATGAACTCTGCGTACTTCTCAGACTGTCCACAATAAAGAATTCACAACATCTGGACTGAAATCCTGAGTTTTGCACTTAGCTTTATAACATTCCAGCACATGTAGCATGTGTGCCTTACACTGTTATATTCAATAAAATCTTTTGAGAAGCAGTGTTGTGCTTATGAGATTCATTAATTATTACAGTGTGCTTCTGCCGTTTGAAATTGAGATAAAATGTGTTGAACGTTTCAGTCACATGTAAAACAAATTAACAGGTTTTTTAAGGAGCTGCGTGTGAGAGAGTTGGTGAGTCTTTATGGTTCTGCAGGTTTATGGTTCTCTGGTTTGTTAGAAACTAGAAAACCAACTTAATAAATACATAGAACATTCATTAGATGGCATGCTTGTTCAACAACAGATCATGGTGCTCAAGTAGGCTAGAAGATTTGATAGTCAACATTTAAAAATGTCTTAAGCATGCTCAGATAGATCAGTATTTATAGTTGGGTATAAATTGACGATTCCCCGTAATGGGTATTTGTCTTGTCACTCAATGTATAGAATTGGATGATTGACAAATCCAGCCTTTGCTTTAGTTGTCTGGTTTCAAATTCATTTTCATTGAACCTGTATTGTATGTGAATGTGAAGTGACTGAAAAATTCATTCATTCATTTTATTTTCAGCTTAGTCATTTTTTTATCTGTGGTCGCCACAGCGGAATGAACCACCAACTTATCCAGCATATGTTTTACACAGCGGATGCCCTTCCAGCCGCAACCCATCACTGGGAAACATTCACACTCATTCACACACACACACACACACTCATACACTATGTTTCAGTTTTAGCATACCCAATTCACCTGTACCACATGTTTTTGGACTGTGGGGGAAACCGGAACATTCAGAAACCACGAGAACATGCAAACTCCACACAGAAACGCCAACTGACCCAGCCGATGCTCAAACCAGCGACCTTCTTACTGTAAGGTGAACATGCTACCCACTGTCACCGCGTCGCCACAAAAAAATTGACTACACAATATATACTGTAGAAAATTTCCAGATTTTACAACGTTACTGTAATTTTTCACAGTAAATTACATTAGTATGACTTTTCACACAGTATGAAAATTCACAGTAATATGTTGTATTCATAATTTTATTGTGAAATTAAGGCGGGTAGCATGACTACAGCAAATTACTACAAAATGTATATCTTTTGCATGTTATAGAAATTCAAACTCTTTTTATTTCATTCAACATAGACATTAATACAAATAACTTTTATGCTAATATTGGCACTTTTTTATATTTATAAATAACATTTTGCAGCCCCAAAAACAATTTGGTTCCATCTTCAAAAACTTGGAAAGACATGAATGTCACAGTAAATTTTCTTTTTTAGGTGCACTGCACCTTTATTTAATATTATAAGGCTAACATGGAAATATGAAATAATTTTTAATGAACATAACTTTGTGCTTAGCCAAAAACTGGAACAAAAGTAACTGATTCATGAAACCAAACACTGTTAAACACCCAAAATGATTTCAAAATCAGGGTAAATGTCAGAATGAGTAGCTGAGAAAAGCCTGCTTCATAGTAAAATATAGTTATTCTACCAGATGATACTATGAAATCAAAGTAATGGACGTTGCTATCAACTGTATATGGCTGCAATCTCACAGTAATTTAATGTAACAAAATCACAGTAAATTACTGTGAACTACCTAATAGAAATTTGCTGTGAATTTACATACAGTATTTTACTGTAAAAGTAATGCAATTATTAGCCAGTAATTTACTGTGATTTTGTTACATTAAATTACTGTGAGATTGCAGCCATATACAGTAGATAGCAACATATACAGTAGATAGCAATTCTCTCTCTCTCTCTGCCCTCTCTCTCATTGAGCAGTGCTCCCAAACCAGCCGCACCTGCTTCCAATCAGAGCAGGTCTGATTTGTTGCTGTTGATTCGAGCGTCCAGGCGTTATAAAGAGGCAGAGAAGCAAAGCACAGAGAGAGTCCCTGTTTTCGCTATCCCGGTGACATAGTGTGATATTTCAAGAGTTCACACTTAGCTGATGATTGATTATAAGCAAGTTTGGCATGCTGTCCCGGGAGAGAGCCCTGAGCTCAAAAGGTCCTTGAGCCCTGGGCTCCCTCCCGTTTGCAGGGCGAGAGGGGAGCTCTGAGCTCAAGTAGATCTCGAGAACTCCCCCTTTTGTAAGAGTTGATGACAGAAATAGTTGCTACGGAGAGATATGCTGATGGGTAAAAGTTTGACTAGTGCTAAATTTAGATTGTTCAATTAACTTGTAGTGCATGTTTTTGGAACGTGGGAGGAAACCGGAGAACCCGGGGGAAACTCACGCAACCACGGGAAGAACATGCTAACTTCACACAGAAACGACAGCCAGTCTGTTAAAGGACTTGAACCGGTGACGTTCTTGCTGTGAGGCCGCAGTGCTAGTCACTGGGCCACCGTGCCGCCCTATAAAAGGAAAAGAGGAGGAGTAGGGGTGGAAGGGGGGATTCTTCAAACGAAGATGACTGTAGTAAGAAACTCTGGCTCTTTATAGAGGGTTAGAAATCGTCTGATTGGTTGGTCATACATGGTTAATGCATGACCAGCCGTGTTCAATCATAATCACGTGATCATCTCGAAATTAGTTTATAAATAAACTTCACTTAAAAACATGAACTTGTGAGCTTGTAGTGTAAATAAGAGTGACGTGTAACTTTATGTGAAAGTTAATGTAAGCCGTGTGGGGAGACAGGTGCTGATTTATTTTGGGTTTATGCCCTTTTAAGTTTTCTCCTGTTTTGGGTTTAGTCAGGGAGTGAGGTAAGCGCATTGTTATTGATTTGAGTTTTTATTTTTTTATTTATTTTTTTTTATTAGGAAATATAGGACTTATTGTCTATTTAGGAAGGTTTTGTTTGTTATTTTGGCCTTACCCTCTCCTGACGATTTTGGCTAAGAAAGTTTACATTTAAGTATTTCTTTGTTTTTGTTTACCCCTTTCTGGAAAAGTAAAAATAATTGACTTTGTTAAACCGTGAATAAACGGGAACATTTTTCTTTTGAAATCTTTTTTTCCCCGAGTTTTCTTTCCCCCTTATATCTTAAGTGAATGATTATCCTGGGATAGAGAAAAAGGAGTTTCTCCACGCACACTATTAAACATTGATTTATTATTATTTAATTCAAACTAATTAAATTAGATATTTTTATTTATCTAAATTTATTTTGTTGTGTTACATTTTTCTCCGAAACCCCTAGGAAGGAGGTTAAATGTAACAACACAATACTAATGCTGATTTGCCAAAAATCTATTTTTAACATGAAACTGGAAAGAACGAAAAGTAAGTGATCTTATTGTTGGTGGGATGGTGTTCCATTCCCTATCTGCTTTAACTGAAAATACAGACTGGCTGAATTTACTTTTTTGTTTTGAATTTACCTTTAGTAGTTTGGTGAGCAGTCGATCTAACTTTCACAAACTGATTTAGTGGTGAAGTCGGGTTATGTAGGGTCTTAAACATTAAACAAATATGTACATATTTAATTAAAATTTCCCAACTAAGCAGGTTATGTTTCTTTAATATTAAACAGTGGTGAAATTGAACTGACTTCTTATCAAGGGTTTTTAAGGATTGTTTCTATAATGATTCAAGTGGCTTCAAAGTAGTAATGCTAGCTTGGGACCAAGTGGTTAAACAATAAGTGATATGAGAGATGATCATGAAGTGATAATAGATTAGGGCAGCCTCGCAGGACATCTGATCACGAATAAATCTAAAATTTGCTAAACTGAATCTGACCCAGTTACAAACCTTTTTAACCTGTGACTTAAACGATAGTTTTGAATCCATCAAAACACCAAGGTACTTGTACTCAGATACAACTTGTAGTCTTTCCTCTGATACAAATACATCTGGTACTTCACTCAACCTATTATTCTTAGAAGAGAACATGCACTGTTTTAGAGATGTTCAACTGTAAACAGCACTGTTCTAACCAGGCTGAAAGATGTACCAGCGATTCTGTAAGTTTGATTGCGACTTGCAACACACTACTACTATGAATACATATAACCGTGTCATCCGCATACATTCGTATATTATTATTATTATTAGGACAAATGGATGGAAGATCATTGATATATAAAGTAAAAAGTAAAGGGCCCAAAATAGATCCTTGTGGGACACCAGTGGACATACCTAATGGGGCAGATTTGTAATTCTGTATATTAACACACTGTGTGCGACCAGACAGGTATGATTCTATCCATTTTAAGGTTTGTGGGGAGAAATTAAAATCTACTAATTTGGACATTAGAATTCTATGATTTACAATAATAAATTAATTTTCTCAAATTCAACTTTCCTGCTTATTGAGTCTTTCTGCAAATGATTTTGCCACTTACAATGTTTTTTTCCATGATTCAGAGACAGAATAAATAAGCAAAACAACTTATTCATAAGTAGATTATTGTGCAGTCTATGCTGTTGTTTATATCTGAGTATCATGGCCATGCATGCATATGACAAAATCATGACGTAATTGAAAAACCTCTATGGATGTGTGCAATGCATCTCCATAAGATGGAGCTGAATCCCATCTGAACCGCCCCTAAACCTACCACTCACAGTGACATCCCTACCACTATTGAGTGCATGTGTCTGAGACTGCCACTAGGTTGCATTCGGAAGGGCTCATCTCTATGCACTAATCCCTTTGAAGGGTCCCTCTGTAAGAATTAGAGCATAGGGATGATCCCTTCTCAACTGCGTGCAGTGTGTGACACCAAACAATTTCCCTGCTCAAACGATGATGGCCTGAAATGTCCATCAGTTGTATTTTTTTTATATACCTTTATTCCAAAGGGCCCTTCGAAGTGTTCAGTTTTGAGCACTTCAGTATGGCGGAAATGATATATATATTTTTTTACTTCAAAATGTCCTTCAGAGGGTGATATATCCCATTTGGAAGCCACCATGTATATCTCAGCTTGCATGTGGACACTTGGAGGTCTCCAGACAGTGTTGCCAGGTCTGCAATTTTCCCATGGAATTGGGCTACGTTCGACCAGTTGAAAATAGATTTTTTTTATTCCACAGCTTTAAAATAGAGCATAAATTATATTTAGGTCTAGTGGTGCTGAAGTTTTTTTTATATTACCTAGTTTAATGTGTTCAAACTCAATATGACATTCTATTAATACAAACTGTGCTAGGACGATTAAACAGAGTAAGCACACTATTGTGAGGTGCAGGGGCTGTGTGTGTGTGTGTGTGTGTGTGCGTGCGTGCGTGCGTGCGTGCGTGCGTGCGTGCGTGCGCGCGTCTACAGCTTTTTTCATTCTCTCCAGGACTGTTGCTAAAACAGTACATGAACTCTAAAGACAGTCTATCAATACAATTTTATTAGGAATATCCTTAATTTCTTTTATTTAAAATTAATTTCAGACGTTTGAGGTTCACCTCTGCCAGATTCGTTCTTAATTTGCCCTCATGCATCTATTAAATTTTTAACTGGACAGCATGGGAGTGACCCCATTGATGACCCAAGAGACTCGCAGTGCTTCCTATACCTTCTCGAAATATGGAGAGAAATACAGTAAAAAGTATTTATTTGCATATGCCTTGTTTGATTGTACAGATATTTGTCTGTTTTATTTCATTGATCAGATTTAAGCTGCAGTCACACTGCACTTTTCTCCCCATAGACTTCCATTCATTTTCTCCCCATAAGACTTCCATTCACTGGAAACGTAAGGTCGTGCAGCAAGTTATGCAGTTCGCTGCATTGGAAAGTTCAAGCTTGATGGACTCTGACTGCGAAATCACATCAAATGATTGCGTGAGACCGATCGAGGATCAAATATGCGTTCTTCAGCAGTCTTGTATCCTTGTGTTCTCGTGTAACGTCATCATCAGCTGCCAAAGTTCATTTCCAATACTCAAGACCACAAGAATGGAGGACGCATGAAACTTCCCGGATGTGTTCCTGATATCAAGGATGCACCAAAGCAGACTTAAGCGCTGATCTTGCTCTAGAAGTCCCAGAAGTCATTGCGACTGGAGGTGGAAAGCGCAGCATTTTATTTACATTTATTAGTAAAGTTCAGAGATATCACTTATTTACCTCAGGAGTTTCCCTAAATGAAATGGTGAATATTAACATTACTATGGACTCCCTAATAATGGAATAAACACATTAAGGGTGTTTGTTTGCTAAAATTCGTGTTAAATTAGTTTTATTTATATTGTGCAATGTATATTTATAATGTTTTTATGCAAAGTACATATTTTGAAAAGGGGAAAAAACTAAATCGTTGTATGAATGCTGTAATGTTTAAATAATTTTCCATTAAAAACGCGTGAAGATCATGTGACCATCAGGAAGAACGCAGCATCTCATTCCTCACAGGACGCGTTCTCTGTTCTCGTGGTCTCCCGAGTTCGTTCTTCCGAGGTGACCTAGCAAGACCAGTCTTCACAAGAACGCAAGTCTGTTCTCTGCGTTCTTGGAATTGAGAAACAGCCATGACCATCCTGGACAGCAATTTAAAACATGGACCAATCACTCTCTTTTTTAATGTCTAATCATCGTTTAATCCCGCCCCTTTTCGCAGCGCCGTACGACAAGATTTCGCAAACTCAAACTCAAGTGAATCAGAATCAGAATCAGTTTTATTGCCAAGTGTGCTTCACACACACAAGGAATTTGTTTTGGCAACAGAAGCTTCCAGTGTACATAAAGTGACAACACAAAATTAAATACAAGAAAAGAAAAGGCATTAAACATTAAACAGAGATGCAGTCAGTCAAAAAGATCTGGATGATGAGTTGTATGTACAGATATGTTGTAAATATACAGGTTATAAGGTGCTGTGTACAAGTACGTATGAGAAAGTATTGCACGTTTATTGCACAGTAGGGGAATATTTAACTGTTCAGATGGCCTGAGGAAAGAAACTTTCCCTGTGTCTGGCTGTTTTTGTGCTTGGTGTTCTTTAGCGCCGACCAGACTGTAACAGTTCGAACAGGGTGTGAGTCGTCCAGAGTGATTTTACGAGTCGTTTTACTCACTCTGGAAGAGTACAGTGTGACCACAGCTTAAGATGCATCTACATTTTATTGATCTTTGTTTGCTATTGTTGTCATTACAACTTCTTTCAGAATTGAAAGAAAACTTTGTTCAGTTCATCACAGACTCGTGTTCTCCACTTTTCCCTTGGGTCCTGGATTTTTATTGTGGTAAATAAGACCTCTGAGGTGATTGACATCATAATAGAACTAATGCATTCCAGTCCCTTTTAAACAGTCAGGCATAAATTAAAACAAGGACTGATACAATCTGTCTATTGAAATGCATTTTGTGTGCAATAGCGCCACCAGCTGGATAGTGATTTTTTTTTCTATTTCTAACTAACCCGAACTAAAGTGCAGTACTAAGAAATGTTGTGGTTTAGTTTACGAGGAACTCTGGGTTCATCAGGTTCATAGGAATAGAATTAAACACAATAGTGATTGTGTGCATCTTTCAGACATATGAGAGCCGGTCAGCGGGATTGAATCCCTGTTTAAACGTTATGTGAGAACTCTAAACTAATATATTACTATGCTTAATATACATTTCACATAGAATTCTTTTTACTTACTTACACCCAGGGCCATTTATATCCAAGTTGAAGTGTTTCGTAACATCTACTTTTTTTATGAAGTGGTTTGTTAGCTCAGAACGAGAAAAAACACATCAACAAATAACAATTGTATCAAGTGCATTGAGGCGGTAAATAATTACACATACAGTTGAGGTCAGAATTATTAGCCCCCATGTATTTTTTCCCCCAATTTCTGTTTAACGGAGAGCAGATTTTTTTCAACACATTTCTAAACATAATAGTTTTAATAATTCATTTCTAATAACTGATTTATTTTATCTTTGCCATGATGACAGTAAATAATATTTGACTAGATATTTTTCAAGACATTTCTATACAGCTTAAAGTGACATTTAAAGGCTTAACTAGGTTAATTAGGTTAACTAGGCAGGTTAGGGTAATTAGCCAAGTTATTGTATAATGATGGTTTGTTCTGTAGACAGTCGGAAAAAATTTGCATAAAGGGGCTAATAATATTGACCTTAAAATGGTACATAAAAAATTTAAAACTGCTTTGCATGCGTATTAAACAGAAACTCAATATGCTTTGTACTTTCATTGATTTGAAAAAAAATGTTTAAGGCAAATGATTTATTTTCCATTGGCTCAAGTGATCAAATTTAGATGTTGAACCATTACCCTATATTTTTTAATTGGATGAATGGATGTTTTATGGGAATTGTTATTTTGATTAAAGCTATATCTTTTTGTTTAGAACAAAAAATAATTTAAATTAATTGTCTTTCTTAAACAAGACAAATATGCTATGTACCAGCTTATATAAAATTGTTCTCATGGAGAAAATATTGTTTATTGCATTATTTATTTTTCATTGAGTCAAGTGATCAAATTTAGGTGTGAACCATTGCCCACATTTTTTTATTTGATGAATGAAAGCTTTTTTCCAGTGTAGTTTTATTCTCTGGCATTCAGTTTTGTTGCCTTGTATTTGTCACGGTCCTTGATTAATAAGAACAACCTAAATAAAATCATTAATATGGCTAGCATGCAGTGGCGGAAAGAGTACTGAAAAATCATGCTCAAGTAAAAGTACCATTACTTGCCTAAAAATGTAGTGGAAGTACAGTAAAAGTATCTGCTGTGATTATTACTCAAAGTATGAGTAAAAAGTAGCCCTTTTAAAAGTACTCAAGAGTAGTGAGTAGTGAGTATTTTGCTGTAAAAAGCTGATGCATTTACATGTAATTTGTGGATGTGTGTGAACGTAACATTCTGCAGTGCATCAAGTTTTTGCTCAGCAGGCACACAACGTCATAGGACGTTAATATTAGGTTAGATTTAGGTTGTGATGTCAGGTGACCAAAATTCAATGTCTAGCCAGCGTCTAAGGACAATGTTATTTTGATGTCCAATAATGACGTCAAATGACGTTGATATTTGGTTGATTTTAGGTTGTTAGAAAGTGACCAAAATGCAATGTCGAGCCAGCATCTTAAACCAACGTCATATTAACATAAAATACTGACATTTATTTGTCAGGTACAGCTACCAAAATCCAACATCCAATAGATGTCATAGTGGTAACATCCACACAACGTGAAGCTACAGTATTACATCATTAGACGTTGATATTTGGTTGGTTTTAGGTTGGACATAGTCGTTGGCCTGACGTTGAGTTCTGATGTCAACCTGATTTTCATTTCCAAACAAAATGCAGCGTCCCCATGACGTTATGGTACAACGTCAATCTGACATTGCACATGTCTTGAGGTAGTTCAATACGATGCAACTTACCTTCTATGTGCGATTTGATTGGACAGGAATCACAGCACTGATTTTTCTAATCCCCATAGACAAGAAAAAAATAGTGACTGCAGGTTGAAGGAAAGTAGTGGAGTAAAAGTACCAATACTGCACTAAAATGTATTTAAGTGAGAGTAAAAGTACACATTTTTTCTGAGAAAAACTACTCAATTACAGTCATTTGAGTATTGGTAATTAGTTACTTTACACCACTGCTAACAAGACTGCAGGAAAACAGCAGTTTAATACGACCAACCTCACCTCAAGAAGAACAGAAACAAAGTCATTTGCAAATGGTAACAGGGCTCAGAATCAAACATTGATTTTAATTCATTTCCCTGACACCTTAAAAAGGAAACAAGCTTATTGTTTGTTTTAAGCACGTCTGTGTTCATATGCAAACTCAGCTTCCTCCCAGCATTGTCTGATGTACCAGTCAGTCTGTCCAGATCTTTTTTTGCTGTAGTCATAGTGGTGTTGCCTACCTCTATATGACATGTGATACCTTCTATCACAAAGACGTTTCTTCAGAGAGGACGATCCGAGAGATGCACATAACATCAGCGTTTTGTCTAATTTTAAGAATTCAAGCTGTACAACCCTAAAACCATATCATAAGATTTCATTCAGAGAAATAGCGTGATACTGCCTACAAACTGACACTTAACCTTTTGTATCTGAGGTGTAGATAAACCCTCTCCGGGGAAAAGATGAGTCTATATATACACACACAGACAGCTCTTCTTCTACTATTGAAGTTAAGTTTCCTTGTCAGAAACGCAGAGATTTCTCCAGAATGCATCCTGAAGTGAAGATGTTGGCGGCTGTGGTGGTTTTATTCATGGCGTCCGGCATGAGTGATGCTTTGAATGTGACCAAATGCAGTCTGAAGCAGCAGCTTGAAACATCTCTTGGGCTGACCGCCAATACAACTAACCTTCTGTCGAAAAGTAAGTCTCCATTTTCATCCAAACTTTCTGACTTAAAAATAGAGCAAAAGTTTGCAAATTCTGTATATGATAGGACGTGTTGATACATAATTCGCATGACTGTATGCAACATGTTATTGTACCAAAAAAAATGTTTTTTTTTTTATTTCTAAATTATGAAGTGAAGTTTTTTTTATAAACTAATTTCGAGAGGATCACGTGATTATGATTGAACATGGCTGGTCATGCATTAACCATGTATGACCAACCAATTAGACGATTTCTAACCCACTATAAAGAGCCAGAGTTTCTTACTACAGTCATCTTCATTTGAAGAATCCCCCCTTCCACCCCTACTCCTCCTCTTTTCCTTTCATAGGGCGGCACGGTGGCCCAGTGACTAGCACTGCGGCCTTACAGCAAGAACGTCACCGGTTCAAGTCCTTTAACAGAGTGGCTGTTGTTTCTGTGTGAAGTTAGCATGTTCTTCTTGTGCTTGCATGGGTTTCCCCCGGGTTCTCCGGTTTCCTCCCACATTCCAAAAACATGCACTACAAGTTAATTGAACAAATCTAAATTTAGCACTAGTCAAACTTTTATCCATCAGCATATCTCTCCGTAGCAACTATTTCTGCCATCAACTCTTACAAAAGGGGGGAGTTCTCGAGATCTACCTGAGCTCAGAGCTCCCCTCTCGCCCTGCAAACGGGAGGAAGCCCAGGGCTCAAGGACCTTTTGAGCTCAGGGCTCTCTCCCGGGACAGCATGCCAAACTTGCTTATAATCAATCATCAGCTAAGTGTGAACTCTTGAAATGGTAAAAAAAGATTCCCAAAAATCGCACCGACCATTGAGTCAAAAAAAGGGGGAAAATATTTTCACTCAAGAGCAGGACTTTCCAATTTTTTGCTAGAATTGCATGCAGAACAGCTCGTATTTAACAAAATAATTATCATTTGTATATTTAAACAACAATTTTGACAACTTTTCCCATTAATCTGCAGTGTCTTGCTTTAAAACTCTCTTTACAGTTGTGTGCCACGTCTCGCTGACCTCCAACTTCAGTACCAGCGCCATTAACGAAGCCTATGACACAAAAGAGCCAAACAACGTCCACATAGTTCGTGAGAGAAGGACAGTAAAGATTGAACCCAAGAAAACTGTGTTGTGGACAATGTACGGCTTGTTCCAGCTTAGTGACCATGTGGCGTGTGCCTCCGCACAAAGTCATAACCCGAACCTTTGCAGACTGAACTGTCAGAGTGAGTATACTTTAGATGATTTATGCAACGTGTTACTTAAGAATTATGAGGAATTATGAACTATGAGGTGGTACGAATATATTTCCAAAAATCTCCTTGGTAAAGACCATTGATTGAGGCAAAAAAGACTCAAGAATTTTGAAATGGACTTTATGCAGTTCTGATTCCTTCCAAGAATTGTATGCAAATATATGAAACAATAAAAATAAAGGCATTTATAATGCTACAAATAAGCTCTAAATAAATACAGTTCTTTAAAACTAGAACATCTTGAGGTGCAAATCGTCATATTAGAAAGACTCTGAAAGACTGTGTGAAGATCACTGGAGAAATGATGCTAAATATTCAGCTATGAATCAAGAATGAATTACATTTTAAATGTAAACAGAAAGAGTTATTTGAGATTGTAATAAAATGTGGCATTACCACTCCTAATGCGCTGCTAATCAAATAAACGCATTTTGAGAAAGTTTTAAAAAGATATATGGGTGGGAATCACAGGTTAACTCACAATACGATAATATCACGATATTTTGTCCCCGATATTGACACATCAGCGATATATTGATAATATCCACAAGAAAACCATCCACGATATTTAAAAATAAATGAGAAAAAAAATGCAAAGTTATAAGATGTGTTTTTTTTTATTAACAGCACATGTTTTATAGAAAAACTCTGATGTACTATTGATACGCCATTGGACGCACCACCTGGTGACGGCTAGGTGTACTGCAGCCAAAGTGGTAAACTGCTGCACTCAGTTTGATCCCCCTTAGACTTATCCCTACCCCTCATTTTGTGTGTTCACGTGAAGGGGTAGGGGTGTCTCAGTTCTCTTTAGCTTAAAGGCGTATGAAAGGCCTTGAAACTTAGATTTTTCAAAAACACACGCGAAACCAAGGGGTAAGAACATTTTCCAGAATACATCAACTACAAAGGTAGCATAGCTGCACCGGAAAGTAAGGAGATCCACAAATAAAAAATTTTTGTCATTATTACAAATTTTTACAACAAACAAGCACATGATCTAAAACATTCATAACCACATTTATGTTTTACCGTCATGCTTTTAAAATAAAATAATAAATTTCACTATCTATAATCCATAATATTAACTTTTGTACAGTAGTCCCGCAGCATACTTTCACATCGGTCACTCGATAACACTCGAATTCCCTGTCAGAAAGGTCTTGTGGCTGGGAATGACCTTTCTACACTATCTGGTATAACGGTAATGTTGTTTTTTGGCCACTGTGTAAATGCGCAGTACAGTTACGATCTTATTGCCGCATTATATTGTTATGATAAAAAGTTATCGTTGCCTTCAGTGATTTCCTGAAGATGAATACCAAAAAAAATAACACAACTGGAATAACTACAGCAGTCGCGATCATCAATCTCATATGAAGCAAGAGATCGCGATGATGTATGATGACGTGTGCAAGTGCTGTAGTGGTGTCCCATTTCTTAGGGATAAGATTTGAAGCCCTTCCCCTTCACACTCTGTTTCAAGGGCCAAGTGGAAGAGATATGGGTAAAAAAAATGGAATTGGCATTGGGCATAAGACTGAATAATTAATTTAGATCTTTTGTACATTTAGATAAATATCGATACTTGGTGCCAGAGTATTGATAACGTATCGCAGCCGGAAATATCACAATATATATCGGCATATCAATATTGTCACACCCTTAAATCTAACCAACTACAAACTTGTGAAAGCTTTTCATATGCATCAATTAAATGATTAAATGATTTTGCTTTTCAGATCTGATTAACGATGACCTCACTGATGATTTGGCGTGCGTCAAGCTTCTTATCACTAAAGTGTGAGTAAAATTGATTGTGTCTCCTCATTAATGTGTCTGACCAATCAATTCCGCAATGAGTGTATAATATCACACATTAAGTTCGTGAAATTGTGTCTATAATAGGTTTCATCGCCATGAAACTGTTGCAGACATCCAAGAATTGTAAGTATTCAAACTAAAACTGTTGGCTAATCTACAAGAATCATCACAACAAGACTACATTTATTGCAAATTAGCTTGTAAGAGTTACACTGACTTTAAGATCTCTGCAAACGTCTGCTGAAGATCATTTTATTAGCTTGACTAAATAAAATTGTCACTTTCCTTTAACAGGCTCTTGTTCTTCGATCCGCGATGTGCCTCTGTCACGGATGCTACATACTTCCCTGGATGTCCACAATAATAAGTTCATAACGTCTTGATTAAAGTTTGATCTCGATAGAAGCTGTAGTTTTACACTTGGTCATATTCTTAGCTTTTTGGCCATAAATAACATCCCAGCACATGTAGCTTGTGTGTCCTTATCTATTTCTGAGTCATTAAAATCTTATGATAAGCAGTATTGGGGTCGTGAATTTCATTCATTACTGTGTTTCTGTGGTTTGATGTTGAGGTAAAATAAGTTGAATGTTTCCAAAAAACCAAAACAACGAGAGACATAGATTGGTGTTTGATATATAGTTTGTGTAAAAGTAACACATTTTTTACTCACTGTTAGGTAGTATTTGGGGCTACAGTATATTAAACACACAGGACATCCACTACAAGGCGTGGTTGTTTAACCAAAAAGTTTGATGAACTTAAAGAGCCCCCATTTTGCATTAAAAAAGGTCATATTTTGGTTTTAGGGGTCTCCAACAACATGCTTATACTGTATGCTTGCAAGGTCAAAAAACACTTTCATGGTCTTATAATATGCATTTATTTTTACCTAATTATCCCAGTGACTCCCATATGAATTGTTCCGAGATTCATTTGTTCCCAAACCCCTCCTTAGCGCGAAGCTAATCTGCGCTGATTGGACCAATGACCCAGTCTGTTGCGATTGGTCAACATCGTTCAGCATGAGAAATGCCCACCACGGCTACAGTATGAAGTAGCAGAAAGTATGTGAGAGCCCAATGCAGGAAAACAATAAAAGCAATGCAGTTAAACACCAGCATATCACTCTACTCTTAACCCTAACCAAGGGCTTAATTTGTGCCAGAACACGCTGGATCCGGCACCTCTGAAATCTGATCCGGCACCATTTTACCAATCCCCCTCCTCAACCACCCTCCTTCCCCGTCAGCCGTTCACTTTCACTTTCTTCAGCGACTCCCCAACCCTCTTCACTTTCAACCGCAACACCCCCGCCCTGCTCTTTTTCGTCCGCGACCCCTCCCCCCTCTCCATTTTCGTGCGCAAGACCTCTCCATCCTCTGGTAACATGCTAAACCAGTTACCCCAATCTGTTCTGGGACCTCGTAATTCACAAATTAAGCAATGCCCTAACCCCAATAATAAAAACAACACACATTCAGCATTAATCCACACACTGGCAAAAGTTTAACTATTTTAAAAATTGACCACGCCGCGCAAGTGAGGAACAGCTGGTGGTGGCCATAGCAAAGGCAAACAGCAGAGCATCGCCAGTTCAGAAATTAGATTAGATTCAACTTTATTGTCATCACACATGTACAAGTACACGGAAACTAAATGCAGTTTAGGTCTAACCAGGAGTGCAATAGCAGCAAGTGCAAGATACAGGTATAAGTTATAAAGTGCAGTTATAAAAAAAACTATGGTGATATTTACAAATAGATGTACTATGAACATTATATACAGGTTGTGTTAGCTATGAACAGAGATTTACAATAGATGGATAAATGTACAGGTTGCTATTAATAATCTGAAGTGTGCAGATAGATAAACATATTTACAAATGTACATGTGCAGTGGGTATGTACAGTTCAAATAAGTGAATCAGTGCAATGAATATGTGCAATTTTTAAATGTGCAAATGTTAAGTAGTGCAGTGATTATGGGGAGTCTGAGTTATGAGGAGAGTGGGGGGTGTATTAGGGGGGCAAAAAGTCAGTGGGGGGCAGAGTTTAAAAGGGAGACAGCTCTGGGGAAGAAGCTGTTCTTTAGTCTGCTGGTTATTGTCCAGGGGAGCCTGAAGCGCCTGCCAGAAGGCAGGAGAGAAAACAGTCTGAGAGCAGGGTGAGAGAAATCTTTAAGAATACTGCGTGCTCGGCGCAGACAGTGTTTCCTCTGGATGTCCTCTATGGCTGGCAGTGTGGTCCCTGTGATGCATTGGGCAGTTTTCACCACCCGCTGCAGTGCCTTACGCTCCGCAACAGAGCAGCTTCCATACCAGACTGTGACACAGTTCGTCAGGATGCTTTCTATTGTGCAGCGGTAGAAGTTCACCAAGACGGCTGATGACAGCTGGTTCTTCTTAAGTTGCCTTAAGATAAATAGGCGCTGGTGAGCCTTCTTGACCAGGCTGGAGGTGTTGGTGGTCCAGGAAAGGTCCTTGGAGATGTGGGTCCCCAGGAACTTGAAGGATGAGACAGGTTCGACGGCCATCCCATTGATGTGGATGGGTTCATGTGAGCCTGTTCGTCCCTTCCTGAAGTCCACAATGAGCTCCTTGGTCTTGTCGGTGTTAAGGAGCAGATTATTGTTGGTGCACCACGTGGCCAGATGCTGTATCTCCTCCCTGTAGGCAGTCTCATCATTGTTGCTGATTAGACCAAACACTGTGGTGTCATCTGCAAATTTGATGATGACGTTGGATCTGTTCACAGGCCTACAGTCGATGGTGAAAAGGGAGTAGAGGAAGGGGCTCAGCACACAGCCCTGTGGTACACCAGTGTGACGGTGGTGGAGCAAATGTGGTCTGATCTAACATTCTGAGGTCTGTTAGTCAGAAAGTCCATAACCCAGTTACAGAGAGACGTGTCTATATCCAGGTCTCTAAGTTTGATCATTAACTTAGAGGGTATGACAGTGTTGAATGCTGAGCTGAAGTCAACAAACAGCATTCGTGCATAAGTGTTTTTATTGTCCAGGTGTGTGAGTACAGAGTGCAGTGCTATGGAGACTGCATCTTCTGTGCTCCTGTTGCCATGGTAGGCAAATTGATGTGGGTCCAGTGTGGATGGCAGAGAGTCTTTCAGATGTGCCAGGACCAACCGCTCGAAGCACTTCATGATGATGGGTGTGAGTGCTACCGGGCGGTAGTCATTCAGGCATGTTGGGCTGAAGTGTTTCGGCACTGGCACAATAGAGGTGGTTTTAAAGCATGTTGGCACAGCTGCTAGGTTAAGGGACAGGTTGAAAATGTCTGTGAATACCCCAGCGAGCTGTTCTGCACATGCTTTTCTGCACATGCAAACACATTTAAATCGGTAAAGGACAAAGCATGTGTCACGTTTTTAATGTCGTTTTGGTTGCGATATGTGAACAGCCCCATACAGATTTAACCTGAGAGATACAGTACAAGCACTGATCTATAATAGATACGTGATTACAAGCCGTACAGGGCGATAACATCTTTTCACACAATTAAACACATATTTTGCAAACTACACAAAACGAGGCAACGATATTAATTACACTTGCATGTCATGATTCGGAGGAAGAAGAAACTGCTCCATATGAACTGTAATAGTTACAGACAAAGTCCCTGTCAAAGTCTGACAAAGTCCCATAGTCTCTGCTACTCTTTTAATAGCAAACGGCCAGCGAATCCTGCGTTGCAGCGTAGGTTATTGTATCAAAAATCAGAAAACTGACAGGAACTAACACAGCACTAGGTTGGCTATACTGTGGTATTGTTGTGAAAATGAACTTTAACCCTTTATTCCACTAAGCTGAATCTCCATCTGTCAGTGATCATTATCTTAACGTCATTATCAGTCCTGTGATCCCCTGCGCCTCCGCTAGAGTCTGAAGTGAAGCGCGTTCACATTTTACCGGAACTGGAACTACATATTTGTTGATGTACCGTATCGACGTGGATGCGATCAAACAAAAGATCCGAACCCAACTCTATTCGTTTATTCGACTCTGAGTCAACTATTTTGCTAAAGAATCAATAGTCTTAAACACGGTGCACTTTTAGATTTAAACCTCAGCTGGACGTTTTCGTTCACTTATGCCTCGTTTCCACTGACTGGTACAGTACAGTATGGTTACGTATGGTTATGGTTAAGGCGTACCGAACCGAACCATACCACTTTTTCGGTACCAAACATGGATACCAAACATGAGAAAGAGTACCAAAAGGTGGAGCTTCATGCAGCTGAACGCTGATTGGTTACAGAGATACGTCATGATCTCGTGGAGCTAGCCAGAATGAAAACAAAGGGACCACTATGTTTTTAATACACAGCCGAGACAACTATATGTATATAATAACGAGCCATGGATGACCTGAGCTTAAACAAATCTTGTTGTTGTCTTGATGAACAGCCACAAAGCCAAGAAGATCAAAATCTGCCGTGTCCTGTTGTTGCTTTACAAGGCTGTCTAAAAGTGCGAGCGGTTTTCTCTTTCTGTACGGCTTTACTGTAGACATTCATTCGAGCGAGAATGACGTCGACTAAAACTCTGTCGTACACCACGCCCACCAAAAGGGTACCCTTTGTAGTGGAAACACAAGCCTGATAAAGGTGAACCGTACCGACCCGAACCGTACTGTACCAGTCAGTGGAAACGAGTCATTACAGCTGTGTTACACACTGCATGGAAGCAGCATTTTCAAAAACCCATAATAGGGCCTCTTTAAGAAACATTTGTTTTGTTTTCTGAGTAGGGATAAATTAAATACAAAAATACATACAATCTAAACACATACAAAATATGTGTTTTGGCCACTCAACGTATATCAGCACCATTAAATATGGGATGAGTCAAGTCATTCAAATATTAATTTAATTATCATACTCAAAAATGCTCTTCACAAAGTTGCATGATATAGAAAAAGAAATTGTATGTTCCAGGTATAAACCAGCAATGCTACTAAATAAACATGTCATCAATTAATTATATTAAAGATATGTAAATTACTAATTGGCACAGACTAATTCATATTCAAAGTTCAAACGTTATTTGAAAATAAAAACCGAATTGTCACTACACATCCATGTAGTGTAAATGTAAACTATTTGTTCATCCATTTTACTTCGGCTTGGTCCCTTTATTCATCAGGAGTCGCCACAGCGGAATGAACCGCCAACTTATCCAGCATGTTTTACACAGCGGATGCCCTTCCAGCTGCAACCCAATGCTGGGAAACATCCACACACACTCATTCACACACATACACTATGGCGAATTTAGTTTATTCAATTCACCTATAGCGCATGTGTTTGGAATGTGGGAGAAACCAGAGCACCCGGAGCAAACCCACGCTAACACAGGGAGAACATGCAAACTACGCACAGACATGCCAACTGGACCAGCCGAGACTCGAACCAGCGACCTTCTTGCTGTGAGGCGACAGAGTTAACCACTAAGCCACCATGTCGCCTTTAAATGCAAACTAACACAGTTTATACATTCTGACCATAATTGCAAACTAATTAGCTTTTTATTGAATAAACGAACCACAAGCACATATTTCTATTTTCAAATAATTCAGTATTTAATTAATACAGAGACTAGAATATTGGAGGCATATTCAACCTTGTGGAAAGCAAAGTTATTTAAATGGTCAGTTTTTGCATTATGATTATAGCCCAACATGTCAGGAACCCCACTATTAAATGTTACTTGTGCTGAAATATAAAACATATAATAACTCAGGCTGGAACATCAAATGCGCATGTGCAGCCCTGTGCGCGCGTCTCGAGAACATAGAGGTAAAGTTGGTTTTATATTTACACATTCATTCAGTGGCAACTTGTGACACACTACCTATATTGTTTACCATAGCACTTTGAAAATTCGGTCCGAAATAACCAGCAAGTGTGACTTGAAAACAACATTAACACTGTTTGTCTGACTGTAAACAATGTTGTACTTTGATGGTCATTGGCTGCTAATATGATTTCGCTATTTAGAGTTTGCGAATAATACTTTTATGAAATTATATTACTAAGGGGAAAGTTTAAATGTGTGAATATAAAACCAACTTTACCACTATGAGACCATGGCATTTCTATGCCAACCAGAGCCTCCAGCGGTGTTGTAATGAATTTATCAATAGAACGCGGGAAATTGCACTTTCTCTCGTTTACAACAATGTGCATGCACTATATGTCTTTAGTATTTGTTTAAAAAGACAAATCATTTTACATCATTTTGAAAAGATGTTTGAAAGGAAGGCTCATCCTTGGTGTGATAAGTAAAAAAAACTGAATGTGAACAGTTCACACGAGTGTGCACAAATTAAGATTCATACCCACTAAATGATTGAAAAAATGTTTAATATGTGCTTGTTTTCGTTATTTGAGGAGTGATCTAAATATTCGTGGGTTAAAACAAATGGAAATTTGTTAGACTGTGTGGTTCAATAATAAGTGTTTTTACCCTCAGGGCTGTCATCCGCGTGAACAGTCACAGTAGTGCTATATTGAATAGCCACTGGGTGGCACTACTGAGGTTTTAAGATTATTTAGTGCACTTTTAATACACTGTAAACATTAAGTTTTCAAAAATACCAGCAATATGAACTTGTTTTGTATACAACATACTGGTTTAAAAAAATACATATATATGAACTTAAGGTTAGCAGATTAATGACAGCTAAAGGATTCTCACAGAAATGGCCATGCAGATGGGTTTCATGAAATATTAATGTTGTGGGAATGCAAGCTCAATCTGACAGACAGTGTCTCTGCTTGCTCTGTTTGTTCTCAGTGTCATGTAGTAATGACATTTTGCCTGGTTTTTAAAATGCTAATTTGACCGTAGTAATTCCTATGGGGTGTTTCATACTTGGTTAATTATTTCTGGTGGAACATACATGAGGATGACCCAAAAGTAGTAATAATGATGGTTATGATGATGATGATGATAATAATAATAAACAAAGTTTAAAGACAACATAGTTGATCATTTTGAACAACCCTGCTAAAAAAAACAGCATATGCTGGTAAGGTATGTTTTGATGCTGGTATGCTGGTCTTGCTGGTTTTAGTGCTGGTCTTGCTAGTTTTAGTGCTGCTCTTGCTGGTTTTAGTGCTGGTCTTGCTGGTTTCAGTGCTGGTCTTGCTGGTTTCAGTGCTGGTCTTGCTGGTTTCAGTGCTGGT